>RJWJ010002034.1:0-110870 GCA_004363605.1 Indri indri | reverse complement strand
ACAGCAACCTCAAACTCCTGGGCTCAAGCGATCCTACTGTCTCAGCCTCCCGAGTAGCTGGGACTACAGGCATGCGCCACCATGCCCGGCTAATTTTTTCTATATATATTTTTAGCTGTCCAATTAATTTCTTTCTATTTTCGGTAGAGACGGGGTCTCGCTCTTGCTCAGGCTGGTCTCGAACTCCTGAGCTCAGAACCATCCACCCACCTCGGCCTCCCAGAGTGCTAGGATTACAGGCATGAGCCACCGCGCCTGGCCATTCTCTGGTTTTCACACGCCAGGCATTTATTGAGGACTCACTGCCTGCTGGACACCTGAGGGCACAGAATACGGATGGAGACAGAGCTACAGATGCGCCAGTCTGAGGGAGGAGACCCGTGTGAGCCACAGGCCAGAAGGGACTTTTCAGAGGAGAATGAAGGATGGTTGAGGAGGATTTCCGTGGGCGGAGAAGGGCGGAAGGACACCCAGGTGGGATGAAGGCGTGGCAAGCAGGGTCTGAGAGGAGGTGAGTCTGCCAGGGCAGAGGGTTGCAGTGAGGAGGAAAGGTGGGTAGAAGGGTGCTGTGTCCCTAAACCTTCCTTTGGGCCTGTCACCCTCAGACCCCAGCCCCAGGGAGAACCCTCTGTCTTAGGTGACTGGAGACTGCAGTTGTTTTCTGCCCCCGACACTCCCTGGCGAGACTGGTCCTCCACTGACCCCCTCCGCTTCCTCTTGGAAGGAGGCAGGGGGCTGCAGGAGGGGATGCAGTGGGCTGTCCTGCCCTCTGGGCAAAGCTGAGGGCTGTGCCAGAAAGGCTGGCTGCCTCCCTCCACTTCCCGGCTCCCTCATCAGCTCTGCCTTCTGAGGACCTAGGAGCACTGAGCTGTTCTCCCGGTTCCTGGCAGGGGCTGGCCTCAAGGGAGGGCTCACTCGGCTCCCACCTCAGGGTAGCAGCTGACATCGGCTGTCACATCTGTCATCTGCTCTTGGGTCTTAAATCCTGGACCAGCTTAGACCCCAGCCTCTTCCTGGGCTCCAGCCACTCTGCTGGGGTGGGGAGCTTTCTAACAGGTGGCTCTGGCTACATCCTTCCCTACATCCCTCTGCCCTTTGGGGAAAAGCCCAAACCCCTTTCCTGACATTCAAGGCCCCTGACGAGCCTTCCAGCCTCATCCAAAGTATCCCAGCTCCACTCCACTCTGCCCCCCTTTCTCACCCCTTCCTCTGCCATCACACTATTCCCAAGACACGGTGACTGCCACACAGACATAGGCAGGCAGAGATCCAGATCCCCCCTGCAGCCTCCCCATCTCTGCTGTTCCCTTTGCGCAAACTGCCACTCAACCCACCTCCGCCTGGCAAAGCCCCCAGCGTCCATCAGGTGCCAGATCCCAGCTGCGTGGAATCCCTTTCTCTGGACCTCCCAACTGTCAGCACTGGACCCAGCCTTCCTGCCCAAAGTCACAGTTCCTTGTGTCCAGCTGTCCCCACCCCACCCCGCACTGGCTTATGGCCCCAAGACACACCGACACTCACATTCAGCCTCCTGGCCTGTCCCTGCAGCACGGTGGTGGTCCCAAGCGTGTTCAGGCACAAGGAAGCCAGACCTGAGGCTCCCCACTCTCTGGCCCTCAGCTAGGCTGCGACACCTCCGGTGGGGCGGGCAGCTTCCTCTGTTTCCTGGCAGGGCTGTCTCTGACTGAGAGAGCCCCTATGGGGGCCACCACCTCCCTGCCACCCCCAACACCACGTGGAAACTGGGCCTAGAGGAGCAAGGAGGTGGAGAAAAGGCGTCCTTCCCGGAACCTCCCCGACCCCAGCAGGGGAAAGAGGGGCTGAGCGGGTAGAGAGAGAGGGGGGAGGAACAGAGGCTGCCTGTCAATGGCCAGCCCCACAGACACCACAGTTTTCTTTCTCCTCAGCCCTCCCTCAGTCTTCTCATCTGCCAAATGGGCAGGCTGGTGATTAAAGAACTCTTGACTCCTGCTTTAGCTTTAGAGCCACCAGGTGTCCACTCATCTTCCCAGTCACTTACTCCTCCATCCTGCCTTCCTTTCTCATTCATTCAGTGGCTCATTCACTGACACTGACACCCATCCCTTTATGCGGCAGTCCATTTACGTAGCCACTGTTCCCTCTCGCCTCCCTTCTTTTCCTTGTCTCTACACACGTTTATTGAGCACCTACTATATGTCAGATCCTCCCACATTCTCCCAGCTAGTGGTCACTGCCCTTCTGCACAGCAGGCCCAGAGCTCCCAAGGAGTGAAGGGTGTATGCTGTGGAGGGGGGATGCCCTCACCTGAGTGAGATCTTCCTGCCGGTCCCCAGCCCTCCCCAGCCCTTCCTCACTACCAAACCAGGCCTCAGAGCTGTGCGGAGGCTACAGGAGGCGGTGTGGCTCCTCATTGTCCCCCGGCTCCAGAGGTGGAGGCAGCATTCCAGGAGGGTGGCCGGGAGGAGGTGGCTTTTGGTTCAGAGCAGCAGAGGCAGCAGGGGAGGGGGCAGGGTGGAGCAGGGCGTCCAAGGCCCAGGGTCTCATTCTACCTTTGCCCCCACTCACTGTCTGACTCTGGGCCCCTTCCCCTCTCTGAGCTTCCTCCGTAGCACATGGTCGTACCGCCCACCAGCAGACTGGGAGGGTGGGGTGCCGCAGAGCGCTCTTCATCTTTTACCCTGTAAGGTGCTGAGGGGACCCCTGGACCCTAAGAGCAGTGGAGCCACAGGTGCCTTGAAGGCACTGATGTCACCCCAAACCCATTTTTACAGGCAGGGGGATTGAAGAACTGATTGGGAGCCAACAGTCTGGATAAAACTCAGAAATTCAGGTTTGAACTGCCTGGTGAACCCTTGGTCAGTTGTGCACAGATTGAGCACATGCTGCTTATTCAGGTCTGTGCTAGGAGGCCGCTCGTGCCGGCTGAGAGCGTGGACCTCCCGGACTGATTCGAGCTGTGCTGGGGCCCAGGACGGCGAGGTGTCCTGGTCTTCAGCCCAGCAACCAGTCCTTTGCTGGGTCCCCAGGACAATCCCCCATGGCCACCTCCGCCAGGGCAAGTGACTATCTGTCCCTGGAATGGGAGCATCTCTGAGGGCTTCCTGGGGGTGTCAACCCCTGTTCAGGGCAGGGCTTGCTTCAGACCCCTGAGGGTTTCAGTTCCTGCCACCTGGACGGGAAACACAAGGCTGTCCCCATCAGACCTCAACCAAAGGACCCAGACATGCGGATCTGGAAACCCCTAATCCCGCCCCTCTGTTCAGTAAGGGCACTTGGACCGACTTCAGAGGGCAGAGGGAGGCCCACGGGGTCCCATTTGACAGGTGGAGAAAGAGACTAAGGCCAGTTGCCCCTTCCCCACCCTCTTCTCGGGGATTCAAGGATATCTAGGGTCCCTGCCTGGCACCTCAACAACCACCGAGTACCCGTTACCCCCCCGGCCTTTTAGTCCTTTGCCTTAGTACAGAGTCGAGGGTTGAGGGCTGGCGGACCTTGGAACCGCAGCATGATGGCATGTGGGATTTCAAAGACCCTCAGGATGACTGAATCAGAGCGAAGGAAATGCCCGGTTCTCAGCAGGTCTCAGCTTTGCCTGTGGACCTGGCCAGGCCTGGGGGAGGGACAGCGCACGTCTGAGGGGTCTCGGGTGCACCTGGGAGGCAGTAGGCTGGAAAGCTCCTGGAGAAGGCGTGTGTGTTGCTGGGCATTGCGGGGCTGGAGGGACTTGGACGCAGAGAGTGAAGAGGGCCTCTAGGCAGGATGCCCGGTGTGAGCAAAGGCACGAGCCTAACCGGTGTGAGAAATAAAGAACGAATGTTGTAGCCAGAGCATGGGGTGAGTTGTGGGAAGACAGGGCTAGGTGGAGGCCTAAGGGGGGCTGGGCTGCCTGGAACTGGCCTCAGCCTTCCCCAGCAGGCCTTCCTGCCTCTGGGCCTGTGCACATGCTGTTCCCACTGCCTGGAACGCTCCCCCCGCCCCCCCTTGTCTGAGTAATTCCTACTCATCCTTCCTCATTTTCTTGTCTGTAGGATGAGAATGATCATTGGCACTTGCCAATGAAGCTGTAAGAATTAAAGGAAACCATGTCTGTGGCCCGGCACACAGGGGGAATTGGTCAACCCTTGGCAACTGAATGAATCAGTCCAGGTCTCGCCTGGATGCCCCCTCTTTGGCCTCCCTCAGCCCATTGAGGTCTCCACTCATCTCTGGGCCCTCAGCCCTGGGTGTCATTTCTGAAATGTCTGTTCTGTGCCAGATGTTTTGTCTGCAGTGCTGGCAAGGGGTGGGGGGATTATTCTCTCCATTTTACAGATGAAGAAGCCAAGCCTCAGGAAGGCCGGTGAGTTTCCCAAGGTGATCCAGCCAGGTGGCATTTCAACAGGGTCGTTCTGACTCTAAGGCCCCCCTTTCCATTGTTCCCCCAAAGTCCCTGCTTAGACGCTCAAACCAGGGGGTTCCCCGGCCAGTTGTGTCTTCCCTGCGCTGAGGGCCGGCGGCCATGAGATGGCGCCAGCGGACAGCCCGGGACGGACAGCCTGGCTCCTTCCCAGGGCTGCCCTGTGTTCAGGCAGGGCCAGTCTGCACGCACCAGGGGCCTCCCCTTTGGGGCCGGCGCTGGGCAACCTCAGGACTGGGCTCCCAGCCTCAGTTCCTCCTCACCCCCTCCCGGCCTTCCTCCTGCTTACCCTTCCCAGAAACGCTCAAGCCCTTGCTCTCAGGTCCTCACCCTGGTCATTGTGGCCCACTGGGGACATTGGCGGTGGCAACGGGGCCAGTGCTGAGACGTGCCTGTCTGAGACAGAGGCCCCAGAGTGCGCCTGATGCCAGGCATCCACTGTCCGTCTCCACTCCAGGTGCACCATTGGCACAAACACTGCAGTCCCTCGGCCCATAGCAGAGACAACCTCTGCCAGTTTCTTTTCTCCAGCTCAGGTGACAACATGGGGTCAGTTCTACAGCAGAAGAAATTCAGTTTAGACCTAAGGAAAAACTCACAAGGGATGAAGCTCTTTGGGCTGCTTAGGTCCTACGGTCTCAGGATAAACTTTAGATGACCTCGAAGCCTCCCCTGCGCCCTCAAGGCCTTCCTATCTAGAGGGGATGAGGGGGCGTGTTGGCCAGAGGCAGGAGCTGGAAGCCTGAGTCACCGCCTGCCAGCTAGCCAAGGCAGGAACCAGCCCAGACCGGGCTGGACGTGGGAAGAGGCTTCCCAACCTTGCCCTGCCTGCCTGCTGGGAAATAAGGCCTGGAAACCCCCTTGCTGGGTCCCTGCCTGTGAGCTTAGCAGCAAGGGCACAGGATGACAGGGGCTTCCTTCCCCTGAGGAGTCAGACAGGCTGGGATCTACCACCAAATTGCTGTGTGACCTAGGGCAAGCCGCCTACCCTCTCTGAGCCTGGGCAAACAGGGCAGCTATGGTACCTATCTACCTTACAGGGTCTTTACACCCTCAGTGCTCCTGTCATCACCCCAGTCCTGACCCTGGGCAGCATCCAGCCTGGGGCAGAGGTGCCCCGGGCCCTACCTCAGGCCAGCCCGAGGCCAGCTTCCTGATGCCAGAGCCTCCCTGGCACCCACAGAGGGGAGGCAGAGGGCAGAGTCTCCTCACCTGGAGGAGTCCTGGTCACACCTGTGGTGTCAGGCTAGACACAAAAGCAGACAGACCTGGCAGGAGGGTGCAGGGAGGGCAGGAAACCTGATTCCTCTTCTCCTTTTCCACTTCCCCTTCTCACCTCCTGCTCAACAGGAATTAAAGCTGGAACCGAAATAGCTGTTTTGAGAGCAAGGAAGGGGAAGCCACAGCTTTGGGGAATTTGGGGGTCGAGGCTGCTTCCTTTGTCTTCTCTCCCCCCTTTCAAGCTGAGCAAAGAGGGAACTTGCATCTCCTGAGCCCTTACTATGTGCCAGGCCGCAGCCGCCCATGAGTGCACTCCCAGGAGCCCCACCGCAATCTGGACAAAGGTGTGTCTTGAGCATGGACAACGCACCAAGCATCGTGCAAAACGCTTTACGTGCCGCATCTCATTTACTCATCACAATTATTAATACTATTTCCCCTTTACAGATAAGGAAGCTGAGGTGTGGCCAAGTCAGCAAGAGGTTCTGCCTTGGGAAGGTGAACACTGAGGGTTGGAGACCATGGCGGCCCTGGTGGGCGCAGGGCTGAGAGGTCAAGGGCAGCCCTGGGGCTGAGGAACTGTGAGGCCCCGGGGACAGCAGGGGCAGGGGAGTCCCTGGTGAGCAGAGGGAGAGCCCGTGGCATCCCGTCTTCCAAGTCCACGCCATCCACGGGGCCACAGCAGCTCCCTCCCCGTGCTCCGGGAGATCCCCCGGGGCCTTCCCCGGAGTGAGTGGGAGAGGCTCTGTTCCTTGCCTGGAACCCAAGGCTGTCCCACTGTTTGTCTCCCTGTGGAGGAGGCCACTTAGCTGTCCCTCAAGAAGAAAGCTGCTGTTCAGTTACAAGGAGTGCAGTTGGCCGACGGCCTCAGTAAATGCCTTCAGGACCCAGCCACCCGCCCAGATTACCAGGCTCTGTCTGCTGGGGCAGGGGCGGCCCAGGTCCAGCAGGCAGGCATCGCTCTGCTCCTCCGTAGCTTGTTCCCACCCTGTTCCCAGACGCCCTCTCACAATGCCTGCCCTGCGCTCTGTTTGTCCTTTGGGGGGTGTCCCCTTCTCCCTTCTGGAGTCTTGAGGATCTGGGAGTGGTGAGCCTGTGACCGAGGCCTGCCAGTGAGTGAAGAGGGGGCTCCTCAGGCCCTGTCACTGGCTCAGGGGTGGACAGGCGACCCTCATGGGGTGCCTCGGAGTCAATTCTGGGGCTGTTGTTGGAATATTGGGAAGGAGACAAGTTTTCCACTGGGCTTGCACAGCCAGGAGGAAGTGAGGCTGGAGTTGCTAAAGCTGGTTGGACTAAGTGCCAGGCACTGTCCTGGGCACTGGAGATACCACCAGGGAGGAGACTGTCCAAAAATAAAGCCAAGGCAGGGTGGAGTTGAGAAATGGGAACACACCGTTCCTGAAACGCCACTGAGTGCCTGATTCCAGCCGGGCCTGAAGCTTTGCCTTCCACTGGGCTTCTTGGTGGTGTGAGTGAATCAACTCCCTTTTGCCTCAGCCCATCTGACCTAGGATCTGTCACTGAAATCAGGACTCCTGCCCTATAGACCTGTACCCCATGCCCAAGAAGAGAAGTGACAGTTCCCTATGGGAAAACTGAGGCCGGAGGGATTGGAAACCTGCCCAAATTGCACAGTAAATCCACCATGACACCCCACCTCTTAGGAACAGAGTGGCCTAAGAAAGGACAAAGAAATGGAGGTCAGGAGTCAGGGCACAGGGTCAATGTCAGAGAGACTTCCTGCCTTCCCTTCTCTAACTTTATTAGGAACTGGGAATAAGGTCTGCTTTGCCTTTGGAGCCTCAGGGAATAGCACAGGCCTCAGCTCCCAAGAGCCATTGGGAAATGTTGGATGATTGAATCCAGTCTATAAAGATGAGCCGCAGGGCTCTGTCCTTGGTGCTGCCTGGCTCTATACAATTTTCCTTTCTAAATTTTTGTCTCGACTGATGATAGAGAAGATTTGTCAAGGGGAATGAAGGTAATGGCTGCAGGAGTAGCACCTGTGAGCCTGCTTGGGTCCTCCAGCCCTGGCTTCAGGAAGGGCAGACCACCCACACTGCCTGTGTGTTTATCGTGGCATAATCCTGCCCATTTCACTAACAGACACTGAGGCCCAAAGGAAAGCAGTTTTGTAGACCATGGCTCTCACTGGTAAGGCTTGGGTGTGGAGGGAGCCTCAGAGAACCCCCCACCTCCCATGAAAGGCAGCCCCCTGCTTTGACTTCTGCTCTGACCATCTCTAGCACTTCCTGGAGCCTGAGCCCACTTGGCAGAGACAAGACACCCCATTGGATCCCAGAGTCCAGGGACCAATGACAGGGATCCGAGTTTGGACCCTCAGAGTCAGAGGGGCCCTCTGACCCAGAGCTACTCCCATCCCCAAGAATGAGGCTCCCTGACACCTTCCTGACAGGGCATCTCTGGCCCCTGCTTGCATATTTCCCTTGACAAGGAGTGAGCTCCTCTCCCAGGCTGCTGCATTCCACCTTGAGAAAGCTCACTGGGAGATGTGCTTTGTCACACCAAGTCCTGAGATCTGTCCTTAGTCACTGCTTTTCTCCCCCAGTCCAGCCTGCCTCTGGGGCCATGGAGCTAGCTGCCCTGGGACAGCCTGCAGAGATTGTCACAATACTATTCATCTATGGTCTTCATTCCCACTGGGCAATTCCAGGGCTCATGGCCCAGGGAGACCTAGTGGTGGATCCCATAAAGCAGGCACGAGGCCAGGGGGCCAAGGCTATTTCCAAACCTGAAGACAAAATCCTTCGCTACCCTCTGTTCTGTTTGATTCCCTGCCTGGGGCCTGTGAGGGGGGCATGGTCTCTTCTTACCATTTTGGGAGGAGAAAACTGAGGTCCCCCCAAAGCTTAATAACTTGCCAGGGCTGCCAGTCAGTGATCTTCCAATCAGCACGAGTGTCTTCTACCAAACCCCAAATCCTCACCCTCAAACATCAGTCGTGTGGGACTGGGGCCTCGTTTGTGGCCAGCGCAGTGTGGGAGGAAGAGGGCTTTGTGGGTGACGGAGAGGTGGCCTGTGACGAGGAGATCAAAGCCGGGGGCAGCTGCCTGGTTCAGAGTGCAATGCGGGAGGTTGGCGGGTGACAGGTGGCTCCTGCTGTGGAGTGTGTTGTTGCATGTGGAGTGTGTATGAAGAACGTAAGACAGGCCTTACTTCCTTGGGTGGTCACGCAAATGACACCTTCTCGAATGGGGCCTTCCCCCACCATTCAGAGCTAAACCCCCTACCATCCGCCCGTGCACACACGCACACACGAAATTCCTGCCGCCCTTCTCTGCTATATTTTTCTCCTTGGCATTTACCATCTTTTAACAGATGACCCTGTTTGTTCACTTACTGTCTCTCTCCCCCACCAGAACGTAAACTCCACCAGGGCAGCAGTTTTCATGTTCTTTTCACTGCTATATCTCCAGCGCCTAGGACAATGCCCGGCATATAGTAGGTGCTCCATAAGTATTTGTTGAGTGAATTAATGAATAAATTTCCAAGGGTGGCTCAATATTGTCTACACAGAGAGGACTTAGGGGCTGCAAAGGGGACTTGGCTTGAGGCTGTCTGTATAGCAAGCTGTAGTTTCACTGGTGGTATGTATTTATTGGGACTTGGGGGTGGATAGAGATTAAAGGTGGGAGCCACAGGCCTTTAAACCACCCTGGGCTGCCTCTGTCTGGCTGTGTGTGCAAGACTCAGGCTGAGAACAGTCGCAGCTTAGAGGGGCGAGCAGGACTCGGCCTGGTGGGGCAGGCGGCCTGCTTCTCCCTCCCGCCCTGTCTGAGGTCTTCCCTGCGGCTCTCACCTGGCGCACAATCACTCCCTTCCACCAGGGCCCAGGATCTTCCTGGCCTCTCCCCTTTCCCTTGCCAGCCTGTACCTCCACCCCAGGACCCGGGATCCCCATGAACACAGTCAGTCAATTCATACCCCTCATTCGCGGCACCATCCGACTGCTCCGTCCTGCTCTGTGGAGCTGAGTGTGGCTGGAGGACGTGACTCAGTCAAGCACCCGAGGCCCCACAGACCCAGTTGCTGCCCCCTTTGCCTGGGTCCCCAGCCTTTTGTCTGTCCTGAGGTGGCCTCTCTCCACTCTCTTCCAAGCCTTGGCCCCATCTTTCTTGTCAGCTCTACACCCTCAATCCTAATAGCCTTCAGCTCCTCCTTTCCGAAGGGCTGGCTTCAACTTCCTGCCTCCTACCTAAACCGCTGTGTCTGCTCACTTCTCTCCACAGCCCTCTGCAGCCCTGCAGGGCTCCAGGCCACCTCCCCATACCACCCCCCCCCCCCCCCCCCCCCCCCCCCCCCCCCCCCCCCCCCCCCTTCCTTCCCCTCAGCCCAAACACTGGATTTCTCTCATCCTGGCAAACCTCCTCTTCCTTGGCCCGCGTGCCTCTCCAGCTGTGCCTCTTCCTTCTTTCACAGTCAAGCTTCTGGAAGAGTCGCCTGCAATCTCTGCCTCGGCTTCCTCCCTGCACCCATTCCTCACACCCCTACAGTCACGCCTGGGACAGAGCAGGGAGCCTTTGGGCCGGGCTGCAGGAAGAGCAGTGGGCACCCTGTCTTGTAGGCGAGGCTGGCAGGCTGGCGGGCTGGGCCTGCAGAGTGAGCAACTGTCTGAGCTCCATCACAAGGCAGTCTCCAAAGTGATCTTGACAATGCAGACCTTGGTGCAGGGCTGGGGGAGGGGAGCCGCCTCTGTGGCTTCCAGGAAAGGGCCTGGACTCTGCCTGGAAGGTGGGCGAGCTCAGGGTAGGCAGTGGCACCTCCAGAATGTCTGTGCAAGGGGGATTTGGGGAATTCTGGAAGGAGTAGGTGAGGGGACTGGTTGGGATGATACATTTGCATAGCTCATGACATTGGTTTCAGAAAACCTCAATGGTCTGCACCACAGAATGGCGGGGGGGCTGCCAATTATGGAGAGGTGAAGGTGGGGGACACAGGGCTCTCCAAGCTGCCCACCGGCAATGCCCCTGAGGATTCAAAATGTGAGGCTTCACTCCTGGAACAGGTCTCTCCTCAGAGCTCCCCAGAAAACTCAGAGTTCTTTAAACCCCATGCCAGGAATTAGATCCAAACACCCATTCCTGGCATTTGTACCCCGTCACCCATCACTGTTCCCTCTGCAAAGCCTGACTTCCGACAGACCTGGTTCCCATGCTCATTCTGCAGCCTGTGAGCAGTGACTTACCTCTCAGAGCCTTAGAGTCTTTAGTAATAAAATATTATAAACAATCGCAGCATTGTTCGGGGCTCAAATGAAATAACGGATCTAGATCACCTAGCCTGACATCCGGTGCGCAGTAGGTGTGCACTCAGTGGGGCTTCTATTATCACTCAAAATTTTAGCACAGACCAGCTAAATTCATGAGAAATGGCCTCCCTTGCGACCTTTGCTGCCTCCCTTCCTCCTTCACTCACTCACTCATTCATTTGACTTGCATTTGCAGTGAGTCTTACGCTGTGCAGGGATCTCGCTGGGCTCTGGGCTCTGTTGTTTGAGGAGCCCCAGCTGGTGGGAAAGGCAGACGAAAATGGAGACCCAGGGGTCCCTGAGAAGACACAGGAGGCCTCTCCCCTGCCTGGGGCATCAGAGAAGGCTCTTTGGTGGAATGTGGACAAGGAAAGGGCAGGTGTTCAGACAGGGAGACCTGCTGGAGATATGAGGCTGGGGGTATCTGCGAGTGTTCGTGTTTGCAGGTGCTGAGGGGCCCTGCGGGAGGTCAGGCTGAGAGATTGTTAGAACCAGGCCCAACAAGCCTCTAAATGCCAGGCTATACATTTGGACACTGTATTGTGGCTGCCAGCTGAGGAGAGCCCTCAATGGTTTCTGAAGCAGGGCAGAGGCATGATCAAATTCAAGATTTAGGAGGCCCCTTGGGCTGTTGGATGGAGGACAGACTGGTTGCGGTTAGAGTCCAGGTTGGAGAAATTAGGGCCTGAAGTGGGGCCATGCTTGGAACAGGGAAGCTCAAGGGGCCAGCCAGTGGTAGGGAAAAATCAGGGGCCTTGTATGCCAGGCTCACATGGGTCTCACACCCCTCCTCTACACAGCCCTCCACAAGCTCTGACCATCAGAGTGTTAGGAAGACAGATGAGAGTGGTGTCGGGGGCCTTGCTCCAGCCCTCAGGTCACAGATGGGAAGCTGAGGCCCAGAGCAGGCAAGAGGATGCTACAGCCCTGCTGGGAGCTTGCAGGGGAGCCTCCCATCCCTGTGCCCGGTCCCCACGCCTGCTGCAAGCACATGAAAAGATGCTCAATATCACTATTCATTAGGGCAATGCAAATTAAAACCACAAGATACCCCTTCACACCCATTAGGATGGCTACTATCCAAAAGAAAAAAATAGGAAATAATAATGGTGAGGATGTAGAGAATTATTGGTAGGAATGTAAAATGCTGCAGCCTCTGTGAAAAATAGTATGGTAGTTTCTCAAAAAATAAGCATAAAATTACCATATGACCCAGCAATTCCACTTCTAGAATTCCAACCAAAAAAACTGAAGGCAGGGAGTCAAACAGATATTTACACACCAATGTTCACAGAGCATTATTCACAATAGCCAAAAGGTAGAAACAACTCAAACGTCCATAGATGGATGAATGGATGAACAAAATGTAGTATACACATACAATAGAATATTATTTGACCTTATAAAGGAATGAAATTCCAACACACGCTACAACATGGGTGAACACTGGTAACATTATTCCAAGTGAAATATGCCGGTCGCAAAAGGACAAATACTGTATGACTCCACTTATATAAGGTATCTAGAATAGTCCAGTTCATAGAGCTAGAAAGTAGAATGGTGGTGACCAGGGGCTCGGAGGAGGGGGAGTGTGAAGTTATCGTTTAATGGGTATAGAGTTTCAATGGATGATAAGAGAGTCCTGGAGATGGTTGGTGGCGATGGTTGCACAACAATATGCATGTACTTAATGCCCATGAATGGTATAATCAAAAAAGATTAAAATGGTCAATTTTGTTATGTGTATTTTACCACAATAAAAAATAAACAAAATAACAATAAAAAACAAACAAAACCCTGCCCTAACTGGCACATTTGTTGTATTGGGAGACAATTCTCCATGGGCCTTTCATATTTCTGCATGTCTTGCGGGCAGAGACAGACTGCTTTTTGTTCCAGATGATCTTTTCAAGGATTTTTTTTTTTAATATGAAGGGGTGGGGGCATTGTGAGGAGGGGTGCTCAGTTACCTTGTTTGCTTTTGTTGTGACAGAGTCTCATTCTGTTGCCTTGGGTAGAGTGGTCATTGTAGCTCACTGCAACCTCCAACTCCTGGGCTCAAGCAATCCTTCTGCCTCAGCCTCCCGGGTAGCCGGGACTATAGATGTGCCCCAATGCCTGGTCTCAGACTCCTGAGCTCAAGCAATCATCCGGACTCGGCCTCCCATAGTGCTAGGATTAGAGGCACGAGCCACCACTCCCGGTCTCAAGGATGTTTTTAGAGCAAACAGCCTTGGAAGATAATGATAGTGTCTCCTCTGAAGCAAAAAGTAGGTTTATCAATTGTCTGACGTAACAAAGGTGGCTTCCTCTGGAACAAAGGTCAGGCAGGCTTTACTGCCCATTATAAAAGATGTGGATTGCCTGAGCCCCAGGTTCCTTTCTTGTCATGCAACCCATTGCACACCCACGTATCATTCAGCCCTCTTCGCGTTGTCCTGTGGGAATTGGGGAACCAGTGCAAAGGCTGATATTCTGCCTACTCCTATTGCTGTGAGGAACAAAGTTTTTTATCTCTATCTGGGAGTTTTACGTCTTCTGCAGCATCTATGAAACTGTGGCAGGCTAACTTGTTAGCCTGCTACTCCTTGCATCAGAATCTCAGATGAGAGACGTAGAAACCCTGTATTTCTGACAGTTCTTCACAATGCAGCAGGCCAACTCAGCTTTGTGGGAATCTTGCCCAAGAGCTAAGCCCCGGAAGAGCTGGCTTCCCTCAGGAGCTAGTACTTCCCTCCTCTTGGAAGCCAATCCTCCCTTTTCACTCCAGCCACCAGGAAACTCATTGTCAAGTTTCCCTGTGCTCCTACCTTAGGATCAACCTAGTCTCAACCTTCTATATCATTTCTATATTCCCGCTCCTGGTTTTTAAAAAATTAATATGTAATTCACATACCATAAAATTCAACCTGTCAAAGTGTACAATTCGGTAGTTTTCAGTATATCCATAGATTGTGCAATCATCATCACTATCTAATTTCAGAACATTTTTACCACAAAAAGAAACTCTGTACCCATTAGCCATCACTTCCCTTTCCTCTTTCTCCCTGTCTTTCAGGAAACTATTAGTCTCCTTTTTGTACTTATAAATTCGTCTATTCTAGAAATTTCATATAAATGGAATCATACAATACAATATGTGTCTTTTATGTCTGGCTTATTTCACTTAGCATAATGTCTTCAAGGTTCATCCACGTTGTAGCTTGAATGAGAATTTCATTTTTATGGCTGAATAATATTACAACTGTATGAATATATCACATTTTGTTTATCCATTCATCAACTGGTGGACATTTGGGTTATTTCCCATTTTGGGCTATTATAAATAATGCTGCTATGAACATTTGTGTACAAGTTTTTGTGTGGATGTATGTTTTCAGTTTTCTTGGGAGTAGAACTACTGGGTCAGCTGGTGCCTTTTGAGGATCTATCTGACTATATTCCAAAATGGCTGCATAACTTTACATTCCCACCAATGCAAAATTCCAATTGCTCCTCATCCTCACCAATACTTGTTATTGCCCCTCTTTTTTTATTGTAGGCATCCTGGTGTGGGTGAAGTGGTATTACATTTCTTCGCTCCTTTTTTATGTCGTCATTCGTATTGTTTCATTACATCCTATGTGTTTCTGCTGAGTGGGAGAGCAGGGGTTTCAGGGACAGATAGTCCTGGTGTGAATTCCCTTCTGCTTCTATTAGCTGTATGACTTTGAGCAAGTTATTTAACACTCTGGGACTCCGTTTCCCCACTTATTATATGTGAGTTATAGTAGTAAGCTTTCTTGCTTGTTGCTGTTATTGTAAGATAAATCTATAATAAAGCCCTGGTGTGGGCCTGGCACAAAGCAAGTCCTCAGTGAATCTCACCAATGGCACCCGGAGTTGGAAGCGGAGACCTAGGCTGGGCACTTTTAGGTTTTGATTTATTATCTGTTTTACTCCAGCAACTTTGTATAACAGAAGCATGTCTATACCAAACATTAGCCTCTTTGTGCCTCTATTTCCCCTCTGTGGCATAGAGGCACATCCACTTCAGGAGCATGGTGGGGACCAATGGAAGCGCATGAGAAATGAGACTGTGCATCCTGATGCCAAGTACTGGTGAATCTGTAGGGCAGATTCTAACATCTTACAAGTCTTGTCTCTTGCCTCAACCATCAGACTAGCTGCTGCCTAAGGGAATTTCTCTTCCCTCAAAGGACTCTCTTTCCCCTGTGCAGAATCTGTCCCTGCCACACCCCTGCCCCATAACAGAAGGCACGAGGTGCTCAGGACTGAGGGCTGATCCAAATGGCTGGTTCCCCTCCCTCTGGTGTGACAGAGACAATGTCATCCCTCGCTGTGAGTTGAGATCTGCCTGCTGGTGCCATAGAACAGCCCCCCACTCTATCCCAGGCCGTGAGAACGAGCACTGCACAGGGAGTCAGGATGCCAGGCTCTGCCTCAGCTGCTGCACACTTAATCCTCCTGGGGCTCCGTACCCAGCCTGTGAGTTCCTAAGAGAAAAACTGGACCTACCAGCCCCTGGGGCCCTGGCATCCTGCACGGGGCTGGGCACAGAGGCCACTGACCCAGCCTAGGCCATCTCCACGGACCAACAACTGCATCTTGCACAGGCCCTGCCCTCCCTTGGAGCTACTACAGGCCAGCCATTGGGCAGGGGGGACAACAAGACACCTCCCCATACTGGGGCCAGAGCATTGGCCCTAACACTAGACAAGTCAATAGTCAGAGAGAAAGAGTCTGGGCTGCCAGATCGCCACCCATACTAAAATTGAAACCCATTTCAGAGACAAATGGGGAAATGGCCCCAGGGCAGAAGGGGGTGGGGTGGGTGTTGGACCCAGCTTCCTGAATGTCTCCACTGGCCTCAGGTCCTCTGCTGTAATGGGCACCTGTCACCAGGCTCTGCAGACTCGCTCCTCCTCTGGGGAACCCAGAAAACCTGGGCTCGGAGCTCTGGGTCTGGAGACTGACAAATTGTGGTCTCAGCTGCCACACTGGACAGGGTGCTTTAATTGGTCTGAGCCCCGACTTCCTCAACTACAGACGGAAATAGCAATGATCCTGTCTGCGCCCACTTTTGTGTGAAACACTTGACACAGCAGAGGTGCTCAATAATGATAGCCATTGTTAACATGGCTTAACCTTCTCTTTCAGCCCACTAGTGGTCAAGTGATTTGTTCATCTGCTCTTTCATTCATTTATTCGTTCAGCCAACCAGCCAGCCAGCACATGCACACTAGGTAAGCCACAGCAGTTAACAAGGTTTTGGGAGTTCGGTAAGTGTCGAAACTCCAACACTCTGCTAGTTGGCTGGGTAACTCTGGGAAGGCCATTTCCCCTCATTGAGCCTACATTTTCTTGCCTATAGAATGGGAACAATAACAGCATCTCTGAGGGCACAGGGATGTTATAAAAAGTCAATGGAACAATGATGAGAAAGCAGCCAGCAGGGGGAAAGCGGGTGGCAGGTGGGTGGCACAGAGGAGCCAGGCAAACTTCTGGCCCTGCAGCCAGGGCCACGCTGGGAGCTCTCCGCAGTCAGGTCTCCAGGGACAGCCACAGGATGAGGCAAGGGCAGGAGAGAAGAGTCTGCAGGCTCAGAGACAATTGCTAGGTTTCCGGACATGGCCCCCTCCCTTTCTGGTAAACTAAAAAATAGTAAGGAAATGCAAAAAAAGATTGTAAGAATTTTAGAGGAGAAAAATCCCAGCCAAACAGGAGTCTTGGGCAGTGTGGAGTCACCCCCACCCAGGCAGGCCTGGAGAACGTGCACAGGCGCACACACGCAAGTACACTCGCAAGCTGCACATTGTCACCCATGCGCACACCCAAGGGCTTGCACACACATGCAGCTGCACCATCAGACACACAGCCCTTGAGAGTTTGCAAAGAGCCTTCTCATTTTTCATCTCATTTGGTACTGAGAGGCAGAGAGACTGTCCCTGAATCGGCTTAGGACCTATTCTGGAGCTGGCAAGAGATGTGAATCCTAAATATCCCCTCTTCAAGAGCCCAGGCTTGAATGCATGGGCTGGGCTGCCTCTTTTCTCCGTGGCAGTATCAGCAGAGCTGAACGGCAATAGAAACTCCAGAAAAGTGTTTTCTTTTCTTTTCTTTTTTTTTTTTTTTTTGAGACAGAGTCTCACTCTGTCACCCTGGGCAGAGTGCAGTGGAATCATCATAGCTCATTACAGCCTCAAGCTCCTGGGCTCAAGCAATCCTCCTGCCTCAGCCTCCCAGGTAGCTGGGACTACAGGCACTCGCCACGACAATGCCTGGCTAATTGTTCTCTTTTTAGTAGACAGGGTCTCACTTTTGCTCAGGCTGGTCTTGAACTCCTGACCTCAAGCAATCCTCCTGCCTTGGCCTCCCTGAGTGCTATAGGATTACAGGTGTGAGTCACCTCGCCCAGCCTCCAGAAAAGTTTTAACCCAGCTCCCCTAGATACACTTCTTTTTTCTTTTTGAGACAGGGTCTTGCTCTGTCGCTCAGGCTAGAATGCAGTGGTGTCATCATAGCTCACTGCAATCTCAAACTCCTGGGCTCGAATGATCCTCCTGCCTCAGCTTTCCCAGTAGCTGGGACTACAGGCACATGCCACCGCATCTGGCTAATTTTTGTATTTTTTTGTAGGAGCAGGGTTTCGCTATGCTGCTCAGGCCAGTCTTGAACTTCTGCCCAAGGCTCTCAAAGTGCTGGGATTATAGGCATGAGCTAGCACGCCTGGCCCAGATACACTCTTTCATCCTGCTTTGCTCCCCTTAACAAAAATCACGTCTGAACTCAGGACTCAATTTCTACACCAGTCACCTGGGATCCGCTCCAGGCTGCCTCGAGATTTCGCTGGGTGACAGAAATAAGAAGTTTCCCAAAGACCTCCTCTGTGGACTCCCATTTGGTCACTTAATCCTTTCTATCCACTCTCCCCACCAAGGTTTCTGGGGAACTCTGAGGGCAGGGCCCAGCATACTGCACTTAACGGTTTATAAATACTCAAGGAGAGCTCATTGTCACCCCCATTTTAGAGAGCAAGAAATTGAGACCTAGAGAGGAAAAGTGTCCTGTGCCATTTGCGACTCAAACTCAGACCTACGTGGCTCTGAATCCTGCCTCCACTATTCCGCTCCTCCGGCACAGCCCAGCCCCGACGTCTCCTACTCCTCCCCTCCTGTCCTGTGTGCCTCACCCCTCCCTGCTGCGCAGCCCTTGGTCTCTAGGTACAACCAGGCAGAGGAAGGAAGGAGGACCCCCACACCTGCCCCACTCCCACTCCAGCCTGTGATGAGCTGCGGTGGCCACAAGCGACGGCCTGCACTCAAGAAGCTCCTAGAGGAGCTGGGGCACAGACCCTTCCAGAGCATTGACCCAGAAAACTCACCCGGGACTTAGCGGTGCCCCACTTGCAGTCCGTGAAGTCCTGGAGCAAATTCCTACTCCTGGAGCAGCCCCTACTGCCAGCCAGCTCCTGTGCTACTGTCGCATGCCACGTCTCTCAGAAGTCTGGAGAGGCAGCAGATGAGGAAACTGAGACACCCAAAGAGGGGAAGTGACTTGCCACAGAGCTGGTCAGGACTCGAATCCTGAGAACCTTCAAGTGCAAGTCCCCAGGCCAAGGCTGCTGGTGGCTGAGCCACCACCCCGCTGCAAGGAAGTCACTTCACCCTCTGAGTCTGCTCACCCAAAGAATGGGTATCATCAGTTGAGCCCCAAGGGCTGTTGGGAGGATGGAGCGAGATAAGATTTAAGGACCGGGGCCTTGCACAGGGAAGGCACTCATCAGATGACCACTTTTTCTCCTCCTCCCCACCCCCACCCCAGCCCTCTCCTGGCCTCTCTCTGGTCTGGAGATAATCCTGTTCCTGCTTATTGCTGCCACAGGGAACAGTTAACTTGGTTTTCTCAGCAGTGCCTGGAAGGTCCGTTAAAGGAGGCTGAGACCCTAAGACTAACAGCTGCAATGTCTGTAGCTCCAAGCCCATGGGTCCAGATACCCTCATCCCAGGGACGGAGGATGGCTCCTCCAATAACAGGTGATTTTGGGGGGAAAGGCTGAGCCCGGGTAGCCTCCCCCTCCCCAGCTTTAATCCCTCCTTGAACTTGGGCATTATGGGGAGGAGGCAGCCAGGGTGGCTCTGCCTGCGCCCGTGGTGGGCCTGGGCCAGCCCCTCCTCATCTGTGAGGTTATTCACTGTCCCTCCTGTTCTTTCTCTTCCTCTTCTGTTTTACAGGTACTTCCTGGGCACATACTCTGTTCAGGTAATGTTTGAGTCACTTGAGGGCACAAAACAAAGTCCCTGCCCTGAGATGCCTATATTCTAGGGGGGAGACTGGTTTATTTGAGTTAATGAGTAAATATATAGCAGGGCAGGTGGTGATAAGAGCTATAAGGAAAAGTAACGAAGGGTAAAAGGCAGAGATTGAGGGGCTGCAACCTTGGATAGGCGGGATAGGCACCACCTGGGCTGGCGGGGGGTGGCTGTGCCCACAGTCAGCTCCTGGTAAAGGCATGTGAGGTGCTCTTGCATCGGGCCCACCTGGCAGTCCCACCCCATCCTCTCGGCTTTGACAGGTTGAATTCTCATACCCTAAGCCCCAGGAGGCTGAAAGCACTTTGCCCCCAGCCCAAGCTCATGAAAGTTTTGGTCTGCTCTGCCTCAATTTGCTGTGTGACCTCAGGCAGGTCCCAGGCCCTCTCTGTGCCTCAGTTCCCTCATCTGTCAAACAGAGGAAACGAAGGCACCTGTATCTTAGGGGTGTCATGAATAATGAGCAAGACACTGGCAAGAAGGCAGTTTGCATCTGGCACTACCCAGATGACAGGCGTTATTATGTACTCATCTGAAAATCAGCCTCCTCATGCTGTGGAGTCCTGAGGTAGCCCCAGAGCCGTTCCAGATCCTTGATGGGAAATAAGTAGAAATTCCACAGAACCAGTTCTTCAGAAAAGACAAGGCCACCTCTGCTCCCAACCAGCCAACAGGAAGGGCCCCTCCTCTGTCCTTGTGGTAAGGTGAGTGGGGAGAGACAGGAAAGGGGCAAGGCTGGGAGGCCTGGGAAAGTTTGTTCTGGGAGATGACGAAGCCCTGAGGTAACTGTGAGAGTCACCCATCCCCCGCCTCAGGCCCCGGGCTGGGAGGGGACATGGACAGTGACAGCACTCGAATGTTGGGTACACACGTGTCTGCCTGGGGCCTTGTTAGCCGTGTGTGGGCCTGACCTGAAAGACGCACATGTATTCACAGGGGTACACACGTTCGGGTTGCACCAAAGTGTGTACATGCACATGTGTGTCCATGTGAATGGCTCTGGAATGTGTAGATTTGCTCACATACGTGTTTGCCCATGCCTGTGTCTCCGCATGTGCCGCACACACATGCCACTCCCGGGGAGCCCTGCAAACCCCCAGTCCAGACGCCGTGGGACATTTGTGGGGTTCCCAGGCGCTGCAGGCTCTTGTTTCCCTGGGAACAAAAGCAGTTACATAAGAGGAAGAGGAAGCCTTAAAGGATTAACTCGGGCTCAGGCTCTCCCAGCTTAGCCCAAGCTGTAGGGGAGGGGGGAGCGCCCGAGGTCGAAGCCCCTCAGATCCTATGTTGCCTGCGGGCACTGACCCACCAACGGCCACCCTCCCACCCTCAGTCTCCAGCAGGCCCATTGACAGCCACCCTCCCGCCCTGGCTCCTGTGCAATAAGTCAAGTGCTTTGCAGTTTATACCCACACGCCTTGTGGAGGATGCTCACCACAAACTGGCCGGGCTGACCCGAGAGCCCTCCCTCAGAGGCCCTGTCCCCAGGCAGCCACCACTAGCTCAGTCTCAGGGTCCCCCCGCCTGGCCCTGGGCTGGGCTCACAGTTCAGTGCTGGCTACTCCGTTGGGTGGCTCTCACCCTTTCCTGAACCTTGGTTTCCCCAGCTGTGGAATGGAGCTATGCATGCCCACGTGAGCTAAGGGCTAAGAGGGGTCTCTGTGGCCTGTGATGAGCCACTGGCAGGAGGGAATGGTTTCGTGCACATCCTAGGCACCCAAGGCCACTGCCCATTGGCCTTGCTGCTCCCAGGCGGCAGGAGGGAAACACTACCCTCAGCCCTCTGTCTGAAAGAGGAGGCACCCTGGCCCCAGTCTGCGGGAGGAGACACGGTTCCTCTGGGTTTCAGACAAGATCCTAAACGGAGTTGACCTTACTTGGGACTTGCAGGAAGCATGCTTGGTGGTCCCCTCGGACAGAAGGAGGATGGTCCCTCTTGTTAAGCCTCAGCTTTCCTTCTCTGCAACCTGAGCGCCTCGTTCTGTCCGGGGCCTGGGGTCATCCACCACAGGAAAGCACAGAGGGTCCCCAGAGGAGTAAGGAGCACGCGCCCGTGGGTGCAGTCCCGCACTGGTACACGCGCAGCACACCCAGACCCCAACGCAGCTCCACGTAACTCACACAGGTCCACATGTGTGTATGCACGTCCACGCGGGCATCTGCCACACGGGAGCGCCCGCAGCAGGCACACATGCCCACGTCCAGCCTAGCAAACGCAGGGCTTTAGCTTAACTCGGCAGCAAGTTGTACTCGAAGAACTTTCAGAACCAGGAGAGGTAGAAGGGGAAGAGCAGAGTCCTCCACGGCCGAGGCCCTTCCTCTGCTTCCTCCCAGAGAGACTCAGGGGTTTCCCCCGAGGACGCAGACGGCCTGTCTGGCTCCCCGTCTCCGGCCATCCACACAAGTCCTGGCCAGAATACTCAGGTTGCTATGGGAGTATAGCCCCTGACTTGCCCAGTGGGCCACCAGTCCTGCTTGTCACCAGCTCAAAGTGAGGCTTCAGGCTAATCTCTCTGAATTTTGGAGCTCTCTACTTCCCAGCCTTTGCTGAGCTCACACAACGCCGCGCATTAACAACGCTGCTCCTGCCGGCACCGCAGGAGTCTTCTCTGCAACCTAAGGTGCTCCTGAAAGTCTCTCAGACAGAAGGAGGTTTGCCTGTGGACTCTCTTCAGCCCCGTTTCTCATCCTCTCCCTTCTTCCTCTTGATGGCCCTTCGGGTTCCCAGTGGCCCCACGCTCCCCTCATCCTACAGCACAGGATCTCAACCTTTCTCTCCCTCAAAGCCACCCTCCCTGAGAGCCATGAGGTACTCTGATCACCTCCACTGCCCTGATGAGGAGGGGCCTCTGGCATCGCTGTCATCCATCCCAGGGAGCACATGGCCATTTTACCAGGGTCTTTCTTCCACCCCAGGCTGGCTGTGGGGGGAAGGGACCTTTCCTGGGGCTTCTTAAGTAATTCTGCGGCAGTGACCTCTAATATATCTTCCCTGGTAGTTTATAAGCACGAAAGCGTCAGACTGCCAAAGCCAGGGTCAGAATCCTCAAACATTTGAGCTGGAATTAGGGAATGTTACAGTTGGTGTGTAGAAAGTTGGAGTTTGGATTGTAGCCTTCTAGAATGGTTGAATAATTATAGACTCTTAATGCTAGGACTGTGGAATCATAAACAATTATAGCCAGAATTATGGATTAAAGGAAATCGGGGCCAGAAGTGATGCCAACATCACCCAGTCCCACCTCCCCAACAGCTTAGAAGAAAGATCTGGACTCGTCACTCAGTAAGTCAGGGCTGGGCCGGCCTCCTTCTGCCCAGCAGGGCTCTGTCCTCCAGACATTGTGGAGCAGCTCTCAGGGCCTCTGGGGCAGAAGCACCCCCTGCCTGGGCACAGTGGGCACAGTGGGGACAGTGGTGACAGTGGTCTGCCTCTGCTCCACCAGGCCTGTGCCGGCCCATCACAGCACCCCGCCACCACAGGGATATATTTAGGTGCCCTCCCCAAATATGTTTCCACAGTCCAGACACTGCCTTTTATGTCCCCTCGTCCTCCGAGGCCTCCAGGCACCTTCTCGAAACTGACCCGATGAAATCACCAGGAACAGGGACTCTCCCTCTGCCAATGCAAACGTTTGAGCCCTAGAAACAAAGCCCAGCCTGAGGGGTCTCCTGGTCCACTTCTGCCTGCTGCTCAACTCTGACCTCACAGCCTCTCTTCCAGCTCCTAGGGCCGTCTTGGTCCAGGGACCAAACATCCCAATCCCACTCTTCTTGGCTTTCCTCATTCCAGGCAGAGGGCACCCCAGTCCCTGCCAGTTCCCAAACACACCCCTTCCCCCCAGTGCAAAGGCCAGGATTTTTCGTTCCTCCATCTACACCCATGGCTGCTCCTGCATTTCTCCCCCATCCTCTCTCCCACGCTCCATCCCAGGCCTTGCCAGAGACTTGCGTCTTCCCCTCTCTGACTCTATCTTCCTAGGACTCAGAGAGTCACTGAAAATTCAGCAAGGATACAGTCTGGGGACAGGAATGGATCCCCCAGACATATTCAGATGGGGGGCTCTCAGATTCCCACCTGCTCAGCTCATTGAAATCATTGGCTCTGTGAGAACTGCGACTTCCTGGGGTGGGCAGGGCCCCAGTCGCGTGGGGGTCTCCATCACTATCATTAAAGCTTTGTCACCAGCTGCTGAGTGTTTCTATGTGCCAGAGATTGTGCCAAACTCTTTATATCCAGGAACTCAGTCAATGCTCACAATAACCTATGAGACAAATACAATCAACATCTCCATTTTATAAAGGAAGAAACTGAGGCACAGCAAGGTTTTGCCCAAAGTCCTGCAGGTAAAGTGCCAGAGCTGGGATTCGAACCAAGCTTGGATGACACAACCACCTCAACAGTCCCAGGTGGCAGCCTGCTATGGGAACCCCCTTCTCTGTGGTCCCCTGGGTCCTGCAGCCTCTTCCTGCCCAGTGGAGAAGAGGTGAGAACTTCATGGCCAGTCAGGGCTCCTCCCCTCAAGCTGAGCTCCCTTGCCCTGCACTAGAGGTGACCAAGACAAACCCCCACCCAGCACACGTCACTTACCTAACCACACAGCCACACTCCTTTGTGTGTGTTTGCGTGTGTGTGAGGGTGAGCCTGGGGTCTGCTGTACCTCCTCCACCCTGGTGGGGCTGAGCTTTCACTCTCCCAAGCCCTCAGGGCTGCAGAGCAGAAAAGGCAGAACCCCCACTGGGGTCATGGAAAATGCTCTGTCTGTGGTAACCACTGCACAAATGCACCTCACCTTCCATTACCTGGCTCAGCACACCACAGGGGCCACGGATGCGCCACACAAAACACACACCTCACAACTTGTGCAACACATCCCACCACAGCTCCTACCACACAGTGCACACACATGGACCCCTGGGCTACCCTAGTGCAGTCACTAATAGCTATAGATGGGCACCATGCACACTTCTTGCAGGCAGACGCACACCGCACTGGGCATGCCATGCACTACTGCACTCTAACTACATACAACCCATTGCTTGCAGTAATCACTTACTGCCCACACCACCCGCGCTGCAGGGACTCGCCCCCCGGGAATTCTACCCTGATGGTTGTGAGCCTCTAGTGGGCTGGCCTGCCCTGCACCCCCTGTGCCTCGCCACCCGCTGCCCCTTTGATCCCGCCCCGCACACGCCCTCACCTGGCGGGGGCAGCACCAGCTGGCGCCTGGCCAGGTTGGGCTAGGCAGTCTCTGTCCTCGGCGGGCTCTTAGAGGAGAACATGGGAACAGAGGCGCCCGCGTAGACCCTGGCTGCTCTAGCCACAAGCGCAGGGAGAGCAAAGCCGTGGGGAGGGGCTGTGGCCGCGCAGGAGTCCCGCCCAGCCTGGACTGAGCCCGGCTGCCCGCCCCTGGGGGAACGAGGAGGAGTAATAGAGTTTGAAACAGGCTGTTGGCTTCAGGGGACCGCTCCTGGGCTGGGACCCCGGACCTGGACTCCAGTACTGGATTCCTTCGCGACTTTACCCTTCTTTGACCTCAGTTTTTCCCTCTTTATATTTGGCGGGGGGCGGTGGGGGGGTGTTAAATGGTAATTTCTCCCATCCTTCCAGCTCTGACGTTACAGTTCTGGGACGGTAGGGGGGAGGGAGGAATAATATTAAGTATTATTTCTCGAGCATCTGCTATGTGCCAAGCTCTGTATTTAATGTTTCAATGCATACCTCACTTAATCCTCATAGCAACTCCAGAGGTTTAGGTTCTCATGGTAAAGACTGGTACAAAAAAAAAAAAAAAGACAGAAAGAGAAAATAAAAGAAATTAAACAATTCCAGAGGTAATATTACCCCCATTTTACAGGTGGGGATGGAGGCACAGAGATAAAGTGACTTGCCCTTGGTCACATAGCACGTAAGTGGCAGACTTGCGATATGAAGCCACACAGTCTGACTCCAGAGCCCAAGTACCCCTGAAACGTGGGTTTCTGGTACTTTCCATACCATACACTGCTTCCTGATCCTCATAATAATCCCGGGAGCTTGGTGTTACTAATCCATTTTACGAATTAAGAAACTGAGGCTCAGGGAGATTAGCTTGCTCCAGGTCATCCAGCTAATAAGACATCATACTAAAGATGGGAGTGATGCTCAGGACAGTGAGCGTCAGGACAGTGTGATGCTGCGGTCCCCAACACCGTGGCCAGTTAGAAACATGGCGCACAGCAGGAGGTGAGTGGCGACTGAGCGAAGCATCATGTGTATTTACAGCCGCTCCCCATTGCTCGCTCCCCATGGCTCGCATCCTGGCTGCATAAGCTCCGCCTCCTGTCTCATCAGCATTGGCATTAGATTCTCATAGGAGCTCGACCCCCTACTGGAAACTGCGCATGGGAGGGGTCTAGATTGCCCGCTCCTTATGAGAATCTAACGCTTGATGATCTGAGGTGGAGCCGAGGCAGTGATGCTAGCGCTGGGGAGCGGCCGCAAATACAGATTATCATCAGCAGAGAGGTTTGACTGCGCAATAAATGTAATGCGCTGGAATCATCCCGAAACTATCCCCACCCCACCCCTATCTTTGGAAAAATTGTCTTCCAGGAAACCGGTCCCTGGTGCCAAAAAGGTTGGGGACCGCTGGTGTAACGGGACAGTGCCCGACGCACACAGTTGGTGCTCATCAATGTCAACATTCCTCCTGTCCCTCTCCTTCCTGCTCTTTTTCCCTTTAATCTCCTAAAATCTGGCTGGTGGACGGGGACCTCCGATTCCCTCATCTCTGAAAGCTCCCTGATGCGCAGTCCCCAAATACAAGCCAGCCCCTCCTCTCAGCCACTGTTGTGGCTCTTATTCAACAGTTACTGAGTCCCCGCTACATGCCAGGTTGTGTGCTAGGCACTGAGGATACACCAGAACAAGATAGTTCAGACAGTGCTGTCCTCAGGGAGTTTATGATCTGGGGGGGAATACAGACATTAAACAAATAGCCACACAAATTCATTCCTAGTTATACATTGTGTTAAGTGCTAAGGAGGAAAAGTGAAGAACTAGATGAGAGACTATAGTGGGGAAGGGAGACATCTAATTTAAATTTGGGAGATCCGGGAAGGCTTCCCAGAGGAAGTGACATTTAAGCGGAGACCAGAAGGAGGAGTTAGACTCAGCCAGGTGAAGGTAAGGTGAAGAGAATCCCAGACGGGAAACCACACAGAAGCCCTAAAACAGGAAAGGTCTTCCTTTCACTGCCAGCGTTACTGGGGGAGGTTGCCAGTTGTTGAACTGCCTCCTCCGCAGTCCTCTGCCCAGCTATCTAGTCTCTGCCCCCAGAACACCTGCAGGACGACACTGCCAAGGATCCAGTGGCCTCCATGCCTCCGAAGCAATGCGCACATCTCGGTCAGCCACTCCCTGCACTCTTTCACTAGTCCCCTCTGTGGCTCGCACAACTCCCTTCCTGGTTCTTTTCCCACTGCCCAGACCCCCACCCCCACCCCCGGGGAACTCTGTCTCTACCCTCCCCAGGGCCCTGTGCCACCCTTTCTCTGCTCACCCTGCACTTTCTCCCTGGGGAAGGCACTCGCTCTCCTTACGCTCCTTTCATTCAACAAACATTCCATTCCTACTATGTGCCACGATTAAAGAACAAATTTTTAAACAAGGTAGCAACAGCAAAGAAAAAATTATAAAGGAAAATTGTAATAAACTCGGGTATAATTTTAAAAGTTCTGTTAATCAAAAACACTAAAGAAAAAAATGAAAAGACAGACCAAGAGATCATCGTAACACATATAACAGATGAAGGATTATCATCCAGCATATAAAAATAACTCCTACACATCAATAAGGAAAAGCCAGGCCAGGCACAGTGGCTCACGCCTGTAATCCCAGCACTCTGGGAGACTGAGGCGGGTGGATTGTTTGAGCTCAGGAGTTCGAGACCAGCCTCAGCAAGAGCGAGACCCTGTCTCTACTAAAAAAAAATGGAAAGAAATTATCTGGACAACTAAAAATATACATAGAAAATAGCCGGGCATGATGGCGCATGGCTGTAGTCCCAGCTACTTGGGAGGCTGAGGCAGAAGGATTGCTTGAGGCCAGGAGTTTGAGGTTCCTATGAGCTAGGCTGATGCCATGGCACTCTAGCCTGGGCAACAGAGTGAGACTCTGTCTCAAAAAAATAAATAAATAAATAAAAAATAAGGAAAAGCCAAACAACCTAATAGAAAAAGGATCAAAAGAGATGAATAGGCATTTCACAGAAAAGAAAGCAAGTCTGGCCAACACACAGATGAAAAGATGTTCCACCTCACTATCAACCAAGGAAATTTAAATTGCAACCAGAATGAAATACCATTTCACACATATCTGATCAGCAAAATTGTAAAAGTTTGATAACACTAATTTTGTTGAGGGTATAGAAGACAGGAATTTTTATATGCTGCTGGTGGGACTAGAAATTGAACACAGCCAAGTCGAAGAGCGATTTGTCAATATCTAGTAAAGTTGAAGATGCACATAGTCTAAGACTGAATTGTTCCACTCCAAGGTATATACCAGGAGGAACTTTTGCACATGTATAAAAATGTACATCACAGCACTGCATCTTACAGCAAGACATTGGGAGTAAATCTAAGAATCCACCCATGGGAGAATGGAGAAATAAATTATTATTCAGATATGCTCAGTATCTGAACTCTCACTCTCCTGATATTTGTTATAATGACTTGCAAATAGTAGAAACTCGCAAATGTTCATCGACACGAATCTGGGTGAGAGGATGCCCAGGGCACTGCAGTTCTAGCCCCGTTAGTTGTCCTCTCAATAGGATAGCATTGCTCTCATGCTCACATCCTTAACCTCTTTGATGAATCATTATTACCTTCTCTTTGTTATTAAGCGAAATTGTCTTCAAAGAAAGTGGGAAAGCCTGAGAAGAAAGTAGGTGAACCTGCGAGACCTAGAAGAGCCTATACACGATTAGAAGAAAGTGTGGACGCCACACAGCTCATTGAGAGGGCTGGATGGTGGGAGACGTAAGCTTGGCTTAGGTGAAAAACATACGTGACAGCCGTCTATGTGTGAGGAGACAAAGCTCATTCAGTGTTGGATATAATGAAGCAACCAGTGTTTTAAATGCTTTAGAACTTTCTGCAATGATGGAAATATCATATATCTGCTGTCCAGTGTGGTAGCTTCTGACCACATGTGGCTACTGAGCGCTTGAAATGTATCTATGGCATTGGAGGAACTGGAGTTTTAACATTAAATTAATTCACATTTAAATTTGAATAGTCTCATGTGACAAACAGATCCCATCATGGACAGTGCAGCTCTACACTTTGCAGAAATCCTTGGTGATGGCTATCATTTTAAAGAATTTTAATGATATTTGGGGAAGATTAATTTGGATTTTTGGATGGGCTGAGAACATATTATTTTTCCTTGTCAAAATTCTGTAATATGAGCTTTCCCTATTCACGAATTTGCTATCAGGCATGGACTATATTCTAATAGTAAGGGGTGGCTGTATATTCATATAATGGGGTACTATACAGCAGAGAAAATGGATGAGCTAGAACAACACACATGAAGAAGGCTAAAACCACACAGGCATAATGTGACCAAAGAAATGTATAGAAGGACACATACAGCATGATACTAAGCACATAAAGTTTTTAAAACATGCAGAATGATACTATACTCATGTAGAAAACATACAAGATATAAACAGGAGTGACCACCAGGGTGGAGGTCACCTTTGAAGGAAAGGAGGGGTGAGATGGTACGGGATACATGGTACCTTCTGTTTCCCTCCTGATTCCCCAAGTCCCCAGCATGCTCTGCAAGGACAAGGAGGACAAGCAGGGCCAGCACTGAGAGGAGGCACCTCCCTCAGGAGCCTTCTCTGGCCTCCCCCCAGCCGCCGGACAGGGCTGAGGGCCTCTTCTGGGCTCTCAAGTCCCCATTGTTGGCCTCTGCGACACCCTGATCACTCTGGCCCCATGTTGTCCGTCTCCACATCTCTCCCCAACCAGCCTAGAATTTCTTCCAGGGCAGGCGCTGTGTCTGTTGTTCGCCAGCCTATTTTCCCCGCCCTTGGCACCGTGCTCTGTAAATATCTAAATGAAGGAATGAATATAGGATTCTTGGGGGATTTTGTCATCATCATCATTCATTTATTCTCTCACACCTGCTATGTGCCCAGGCCTGTGCAGGGCACTGGGAATACAAAGAAGATAAATCGTTCACGGTCAGTGCCTGCTGGAAGTGCCCAGAGTGGAGGAGAATAGACCAGAACATGGTGGGCTTCGGGACAAAGCGACATGCACTGAGATATGGGAGCCCAGAAGGGGCCCTGGCCCAGCCTGGGGGCAGAGACAGCAGAGGCGGTCAAAGCACAGGTGCGTCCTAGGCTGAGTGTTCAAGAACAGCTAGCATGATTTGGGTGAAGTAGGGGAAGATGTTCCCCTTACAGAGGGGCAGCATGTCAAGGCCTGGAGGTGGGGTTGAACGTGGCAAGTTACAGGAACCTCATGAAGGTCAGTCCTGCCGGAGAGTCAAGCGGAAGAGGGAGTGGGAGAAGATAAGCTGAAGCGAGAGCAGGGACCAGGTCTTGCAGGTCTTAAATGCCAGGCTGGGAAGCTTGGTTATCCTCAGGGCAGTGGGAGCCATGGAAGGTTTAAGCAGGAGAGGGACCTGCTCAGAGTTGTGCTTTAGAACGATGGCTTGTCCTGGCTGCCGTGCACAGGGGCAGAATAGGAGGCGGGGGGCCAGTGAGGCGGCCGGGCCAATTATCCCAGCAAATGCCAGGGCAGTGGGGATGGAGGAGGGGCAACAAACGGGAGATGATTAGAAGATGGATTTGGGGGCCTTTTAGGAGGTAGAATCAGTAGGATTTAGGCAGACTGGATGTGAATGTGAGGGAGGGGGAGAGGACGTCTTGGTTCGAGTTCCCCTAGAAGCAGACCCTGAGGCAAAGACTCAAGTGCAAGTAGTTTATGTCAGAGGGGAGCCAGGGAAAGGAAGGAGGCCAACTCAGGGTGGTTAATGAGCAGCTCATCACCGGGGTCATTCCTGTTGGGAACCTCTGGGAGACGACACAGAACCTGCCTCAGAGGAGGCCCACCTGGGGTAAGGGAGCCAGAGCATTTGTCCACCAACTCTAGCTGTCACTGGTTAAACACTGATCCTCAAACTTTCTGGCACTGCAGCCCAGGTGTGCTCCAAAGCCCAGAGAACGCTCCCGGGCGGTGGCCAAGGCTCCGCAGTGAGAAGCTGTGCAGGTGAGGGGCGTGGTGAGTGCTGAGGGTCCTGGGCAGGGACCCACCCACAGCATCCGCTGCAGGGCGAAGGAGTCCTGGCCGCTCCCAACAGGCTGAGCTCTGGTTCTCCAAGGTTGGGGAGGCAGTCTGCATAGGAGTCGGGGGAATGGGGATGGGTTTGGATCTGGTGGCCCTAACTGCTCCCCAGTGTCCTCCCCTCACTGCCCAGCCTTTCTTGCCTGGCCCACCCACTGTCCCCAGGTCCTCCTGGGCATGCAGAGCCCCGCTCTGATTTCCGTGGAGACTGTGCTCCGATCTCTGGAAACGTTCACTCTGATGGGCTTAGCCAAGTGGTCTGACCCGCACACCCACATCAAGGCAGAGACACTTGGCGTCCCTTTAATAAAACCAAATCCTGTCTTCTAGGGTTGGCAGCAGGCTAGAAACACAGATTTAGAATTTACCAGCTTAATGTCTGGTCCTCCAGGCCATAGGGCAGGTGAGGTCACTTCTACCCTCTTTGGGATGGGGCCATCAGTTAAAGGAGGGAGGAGGAGAAGTCCAGAGATGAGACGAGGAGGAGTAAGTAAGATGAGAAGCAGAGCAGTGCGGTGTCACTAAGGCTGAGGGAAGATGGGCCTGGGAGAAGGAGGGACAGGGCTGCAGGCTCGGAGCTGGTCCCAGGAGCCAGGCCCTGTCCCCACTGGCCGCAGGAGAGGTCAAAGAGCCCTTGGTTAAACTGTGCCTGGCAGCAAACCTGCTTCCTCTTCCCTCTCCCAGGCTCAGAAGCCTGAGCAGTTGGCAGGTGTCCAGCAAGACCCAGTGCTGGATGACCTATGTCTGGCATTCCCACAACTCCCAAGACTTCCCCTTGTTCCTGTCAGCCCCAGCCTTGGTGTGCCCGTGAACTCCTGTCAAGGCCGGTGCTGCTCTTTCAGCCCAGCCATAGCTGCGGGGCCCCTGGACCCCACATGGCTCCTGGTTGCCCTATCAGTCCAGCAGCCATGGCCAGCCCTCGTGCTGAACAGGAACACCCCTTCCTGGAAGTTGCCGCTTTCACATTACCACCACATTCCGGCTGCCTAATCAAATGTTAATTTACAAATTCATGACTCAGGAACCCTGCCTTGGCAGCCCTTCCTCTGAGCTCTGGATGCCTCTCCTTAGTCTAAGCACATTGATGGGATACCCCACGTTGCTCCCTCTTACCAGACCCATGCCCACCAGAGCTGCTTCTGGTACAAAAGTTAATATATTCTCTGGCAGCATTAAAAAGAGCATAGTGCCTATGACAAAGGAGGTTATAGTGCACAGAGGTCTGCTGCTCAAACTGCCTGTGGAGCCCCATGACCACTGCAACATTGTCTGCTGCCCCTGGGGCTGCAAGGACACAGAGGGTAACAAAATCAACATGTGTAATAAGAAACCAAGTTAATGAGAGTCAAACCTTGGGATCAGGGGGCAAATCTTTCACTTGGTACCAACAGGTACCTGTCCCTTTTAAAGCAGACTTATTGAATCTGAGATTCAACCAGACATTATCGTTTGACAAAACAGTTTATACTTCATAGTGAAGAAAAAGTTGATGTTTTCCTTCATTTCTGCTCTTTAAGAAATCAACAAATCAACATTGAAAGATTAGAAATGACCTGTCTATTCATAGGGAACCGGTTAAATAAATTATGATTGTTAAAACAGAACAAGGAAGCTTTTTATGTAGAAAGACCTTCAAGAAATCTTGAGAAGGAAGCTAGGTGTAGAAATACATGTATAGTTTGTAGCCTTTTGTGTATAAAGGAGGAAAAAAAGGACACATAGCTTTTAGGGCTTGTATATGCGTATAATTATCTGGGAAGATAAAGAAGCAATCACTGCTTATTAGGGCCAGTAAGAGGAAGACTCTTCACTGTTTACTTTTTAGCATTTTTTTGTTTGAACCTATTGAATGCATTGTTTAGTTGAAAATTAAGTTAAAAAGAAACATATCACTTTCTTAAATCAAGACGTCACATTTAATAAAGGTGCCCCAAATGCTGGGGCAGGGATTGATACAGGGATTTACCATTTTCTAAGTAGTTTTGCATAAATTAACATATTAACCTTATTAATCCTTTTATAGCACAGTCGATTACTCCCATTTTTCAGAAGGGGAAACAGGCTCAGAGAGGTCAATGGTCTTGCCCAAGTCTCCCCCATCTATAAGAAAAGAAGCCAGTCTTGGAGCCTGGGAGCCTGAAGACAGGAATAAAAGAGAGAGCAGAGCACAGAACAAAGCCCACACAGAATAACCCCTGGGCTGACTGGGGGTTTGAGTCCCCCTTTGGCAGGGACAGGGCTGGGTTTAGATTCTGGTTCTTCTACTGATAGCTGTGTGACCAAGGCAAGTTGCTTTACCTCTCAGAGCTCTAGTCACTTGTAAAACCGTGTTAATAATTCCGTTCTGGCTGACTGAGATAGCATATGTAAAACTCTTAGCACAGCACCTGGCACAAATAATCAAAACCTTTAACTCTTTTTTTTTTTTTTGACACAAGGTCTCACTCTGTGGCCCAGGCTGGAGTGCAGTGGCACAATCACAGCTCACTATAACCTCCACCTCCCAGGCTCAGGTGATCCTCCTGCCTCAGCATCCTGCATAACTGGGACTACAGGCATGTGCCACCATGCCTGGCTAATGAAAAACATTTTTTTTGTAAGGACAGGGTCTTGCCATGGTGCCCAAGCTGGTCTCAAACTCCTGGCCCTGAGCAATCCTGCTGCCTTGTCCTCCCAAAGTGCTGGGATTATAGGCATGAGCCACCATACCCGGCTCAAAACTTTGAACTACTGAAGTGTTTTGTCTAAATAACAGAACCAGATATTCCAATTCAACTGATGGTTCATGGACTCCCTAAATATCTGGCCACATAAATTAAGAAGGGGAGAAACACTGGAGAATTGAAAGTATAGGAAACCGTCTTTACCTTAAATGATGCTTATGGTCATGTTGGTGAAACAAACTCTAAGTTGGTCCACAGACTTTTTCTGGGAATACAGTTTATTATTGCCAATAGGCAGCTTATTTTTCCATGCTAAACCTCATTGTAAAATTAAAAAGCAGATGAATTGTTTATCTAGTTTTATGTGTAGTAGTTTTAAATGACAAGTGACAAAATTCACAGTAAGAACTAAATGTTTTTTTCAGAATATTTGATGCCATTTTAGATACTATTGTGCATAACTTTTATACTGCCAACCACCCTCTACTCTGACTGAGGTTCTGGGAACATATCTAGGCCTCCTCCAATCATCCTGTATTAATGCTGTTTTTGGCATTAATGGTGCCAAAATGGTGGCATTGTCATGTGCTCTATTCATTATCTAATGTTTTATTGTATTGACATCCATGACACTCCCTTTGGGCTTCTGGAAATTCGCAGACCAGAAAAATACTAACAGATTAGTGCTGAACTTCACTGAAAATTATAAGAAATAGCAGATGTTCCACAATGTATACACATATCAAAACATCCCATTGTACCCCACAAATATATACAATTATTATTTGTCAATTAAAAGTAAAAATTTAAATTAAAAAAAGAAACAACAGAGGCCGGGCACGGTGGCTCACGCCTGTAATCTTAGCGCTCTGGGAGGCCGTGGCCAGAGGATTGCTCAAGGTCAGGAGTTTGAGACCAGCCTAAGCAAGAGTGAGATCCCATCTCTACTAAAAATAGAAAGAAATTATCTGGACAACTAAAAATATATATAGCAAAAATTAGCCGGTCATGATGGCGCATGCCTGTAGTCCCAGCTACTCAGGAGGCTGAGGCAGGAGGATCGCTTGAGCCCAGGAGTTTGAGGTTTCTGTGAGCTAGGCTGACGCCACGGCACTCTAGCCTGGGCAACAGAGCCAGACTCTGTCTCAAAAAAAAAAAGAAACAACAGAATCGTTCTTTATGGTTTATTATTTTTTCCCAAAATTTGAGAATAAGGGGATGCAAGCATCGTAAAGGAAAAACTCCTGACTTCCTTCTGTCTTGTGGAGAGGGCCACACATATCCTTATTCACCAGGGAGATCGGTTTGTGTGGAAACACCTCCACCTGCCACCACTTGCGGGTGGGAGAGGCTCTCAGGTGTCATTCTCAGAAGGGACAAGAAAGGCCATAAGAACAAAAGCAGGGGTAGTAAGGATGATAGTACAGAAGGTTGAGACCAAGGTGGTTTGGGTCCACACTGACTTCTCACACAGGCTGGAAGGGAGGCACTTCATTGGAATCCTGCTGCCTCTTGCAGTAAGAAAACCTACAGGAGAACCCTTCCATAGTATTTGGTCCTTCTGGATTTAGATAAGAAAACTGCGGTGTTCAACTTTTCTCCAGGCAATATATGGACTCCAGGATTTGGAAAAGAGCAGGAGACAGAGGGGTGCCAAAGCATAATGAAAAAGTATCTCTGTCCCTTGAATGAACAACAACATGGGAAAACCCATCAACAAGATATTCAGGAGATGAGAAAGCAAAAAAATGAAACAAGATTACCTATTAAGCAAGTGACGAAAAGAGTCTATTTGAAGACAGACTGAACATTCTTTCATCTATAGAATGAAACTAGTTAGGCACAAAATTCCACCATGAAAAAAATACCAATAAAATAAAAATTTGGATCTTGTATTAGTCCTGGCTCTCCAGAGAAACAGAACCAAATAAAATTTATTTTTTTATTATGGGAATTGTCTCACATGGTTATGGAAGCTGAGAAGTCCCCTGAACTACTGTCTGCAAGCTGGAGATCCAGGATAGCTGGTGGTGCGATATACTTTGAAGGCCTGAGAACCAGGGGAGCGGATGGTGTGTGTCCTGGATCAAGTCTGAAAGCCCAAGAACCAGGAGCACTGATGTCCAAGGGCAAGAGAAAATGGATGTTCCAGCTCAAACAGAGTGAATGTGCCTTTCTTCCACCTTTTTGTTGTATTCAGGTCCTCAGTGGATTGGATGAGGCCCACCCACATTGGGGAAGGCCTTCTGCTTTACTCGGTTCACCTATTCAGACGCTAATCTCCTCCAGAAACACTTTCATAGACGCACCCAGAAATAATGTGTCACCAGCCATCTGGGCATCCCTTAGCCCAGGCAAACTGATACAGAAAATTAACCATCATAGATCTCCTTATATCATCACTGCTTACCTCAGTTTTAACCAGCATTCTCCTCGCTCTTCAGGCTTTAAACAGAGGTCCAGCATGGATCCCAGTTGTAAGAGAAAATGGAAAACACTTTCCCCTGGTTCAGAGATCCTGGAGAAAAATGTTTGAGACACATGAACGCTACTGACCCAGAGAAAAGATTAACAGCAGTGACGTTAGAGCTGCAGTACTGAAGGGTTTTGATTTGCCTTGAGCAGATTAGACAAAAGTGAGAGAAATGTACTGTGATATTAATGTCCATCACAATGAAAATCACCACTTCAGTGGCACAGGTGCTGGTGCAAGAGACTTAGAGGACCAGGAGGCTGCCATACAGATAACGGTCAATGACATTGCCATTGCAGATGGTCGGCCTACGCACGTGCCCCGTGTGGGCAGTGGCTCCAGCAAATCCCATCCCCTTCTCTCTCTGTTTCTCCCTCACTCTCATCTGAGGAGATGTGTGGCCTCATGCATTGATGGACTATAGTTGGCCACAAAGCAATCACAGGCCATGAACATCAACCCATAGTATTTAGAGAGGACTTACCGGAGAAAGAAAAGCAGCTGAGTCATATGCCTGACATAGAGATGATGTTCTTCTTTGATACAAAAGTCATCAGCAGTTTGGGAGCTGAAACAGAAGGACAACAGAGATCTGGGAAGGACAGGTTGAAAGGAAGATAGCATGGGGGTGTGAAGGCGAAAAATTGAGTCAATTAGAGTGATCAAGGCCAGGTTCCCGGTGGATACCTTTTTTGGGCTCCACCCATCTGCACCCAGATCTCAAAATAAACAGCATTTTGCAAAAAAGAAAAGAAGATTAAAAAAAAAAAAAAAAAAAAAGACCAGGTTCCCCATCATGGCAACAGCTTTTTAACCCAGCAAGGGTAAATTCAGGCCCTGAGAAGTCATTTCCATCAGGCCTCCCATTTGAGAATATATACCCTGAGAAAATGCAGTTCCCTTATCTCCTGTAACAGATCTGATGATTCTCATGAGTGCCTATCCCACGGAGAGTGGAGAAAAATGTGCTCCAGTCTCTTCCGTTTCAGAATTTCTCCCTGTTTCCCTTTGAGATGGCTTCTGGGTGTTTAGGGAGTTGGAGCCTCGTATCTTTGTAGCAGTGAGGAGAGATGGGACCTTGGCTTTTGCTTCCATTCTGATGCCTACTCCTCCCCTACATATCTTTTCCCCCCCCATTATTTATTGAAGAAACCAGGTCGTTTATCCTATGAAATTTCTCAAATTCTACCAGTCGTTATGGCTTGAGCCCAGGAGTTCAAGATTAGCCTTGGTAACATAGCAAGATCCCGTCTCTAAAAAAAATGCGAAAAAATTAGCTGGGCATGGTGGCACATGCCTCTAGTCCCAGCTACTAGGGAGGCTCAGGCAGGAGGATCGCTTGAGCCCAGGAGTTTGAGGTTGCTGTGAGCTATGATGATGCCACTCTACTCTAGCCTGGGTGACAGAGCAAGACCCCACCTCTAAAAAAAATGATTTCTTTATAGTTCTCTTTGTTCTTAGAATATGTCCCTCTTAGGAATGTACAGTGAAACAATTATTAATTCCAGGAAAAACAAAAAGTTATGCAAGAAAGAAAATTTAATCACAGAATGCTATAAGATATTGCTTTGAACAATAGTTTTGACATCATAAAAATAGAAGCACTGAATATTTAAGCAAAAATTGCAATGGTGGGATAAAGGAGTCTAAGAAAACTAAAGCCTCATTTCATAGTAGGAAATCAGTAGATAGTGTCTAAAGTGGAAGAAACCAGTTTTTTTTAAGCAGTCTGAATTTGATACTAACAAGAAAAAGTTTTCTTTTTCTCCAGTGAGTTTAACTTGTCATCGCATTTCTGTTGTTACCTATGGATTTAACATTCACTCCTCTCCCCTCCTACGTTCCTCCCACCCCTTCTGACTCTAGCTCCCTGTGAGCAGGAGCTAGAGGAAATGGAAAAGTCTTTTTTACTGAAACGGGATAGTTATTTAAATGCTCTTTGGGTGTTCCTCTTTCCCAGACAACCCTGACTTGGACAATGTCCCCTGTGGAGACCCATCGACTCAGGTGGCATCGCTCAGGGGCCAGATGTGTGAGTTCTCTGTGGGGGGAGCGGCAAGGCTGAGGAGAGGGGTGGTGATCAGCACGGCTTCACCTAAGAGGGGATTTGGAAGTGAGGTTTGGAGGAGGAGGAGGCACCTACCACGTGAGCAAGGGCGTGGGAAGGACACTGCGGGAAAGGCAGGGTCCCCAGAACGGGGTCTGCAGGGCGCCCAGGGCCTGTGCTCCTCCCCAGGGATGCTGCTCAGCTGCTCTGATTTTTCTGGAAGCCCAAGACATAGGGCTATTTCCTAATGTATTTAATAACAGGCAAATAATCTGGCGTCTGCTCAGCTCAGTCCATGGTCTTGGAACAAATGGACCCAATTAAAAGGCCATAATAAGGGAATTTAGGGGAATTCAGGGGAAGAGTAGAAAGCCAATCATCAAATCAACGCCCAGATGCCCTGGGGCTGGTTCGTGACTGTCTGTGACAGAGTCCTTCCCTCTCCTCTGCTCAGTCCTCTCCCAGATGCTGCCCTGGACCCGGGGACCTTCCTCCCACCCTGGCCCCATCCTCTACTCCTCCACCCCGACCCACGCCAGCCAGCTGTGGCCCCTCACCACACCTTCTCTAGGTGTCAGGGTCGCTTTCTCCCACCACCTCCTCCCACGGGATCCATCAGGAATCCCGTCGGCTCTCCCTTCAAAATACATCTGGCGTTGGTCCCCTTCTCCCCGCCTCCATTGCTACCACCTGGTCCTGGTACCCACCTTGAGCTCTCGCCTGGATTCTGCAGCGGCTCATCCCTGCTCTTCCTGCTTCTGTCCTTGCCCCAACTGTGGGCTATTCTCACACACCAGGCTGGCACTTCTAAAATGTGTCAGATTCTACCTCCTGCTCAGAACCTCACCATGGCTTCCCACCATGCTCACCATCCTATCAGGAAGCTCACCTCCGGCCTCCTCTCCTCTCCTCCTGGCCCACTTCACCCCCCCACAGGCCTTCTTACACGGTGGGCCAAGCCTTAGGGCATTTGCACTTACTGGTCCCTCTCTCTGGAAGGTTCTTTCCCATTGGCTAATTTCCATACCTCCTTCAGGTATTTGCTCAAACGCCCCCTTGAGGCGTGAGCCTCTCCTGAGGTTTCACTTGATCACCCTATTTAAAATCGCACCCTCCCTGCCCTCCCAATCCTTCTTCCTGCTCTTTTCCCCCCAAGCTCTGACACACCATATAATTTATATTACATTATGTTGCTTATTATCTCTTTTCCCCCACTAGAATGTAGGCTGAAGGGCTGCATCTTCGTCTTTTTTTTTTTTTTTTTTTTTGAGGCAGAGTCTCACTCTGTTACCCTGGCTAGAGTGAGTGCTGTGGCGTCAGCCTAGCTCACAGCAACCTCAAACTCCTGGGCTCAAGTGATCCTACTGCCTCAGCCTCCCCAGTAGCTGGGACTACAGGCATGCACCACCATGCCCGGCTAATTTTTTCTATATATTTTTAGTTGTCCAGATAATTTCTTTCTATTTTTCTCAGTAGAGATGGGGTCTCGCTCTTGCTCAGGCTGGTCTCGAACTCCTGAGCTCAAACAATCCGCCCGGCTCCGCCTCCCAGAGTGCTAGGATTAGAGGCGTGAGCCACCGCGCCCGGCCATCTTCGTCTTTCTGATTCGCTGATGATTTCCCGGGATGAAGACATAGAGCAGCACTTGGCATATAGTAGGCACTTGTTAAATATTTGTCAAATGAATTAATGAATTGATAATATAATAATAAGGTTCCTGCCTCAAAGGGCCATTGTGGAGTTTACGAGAAATAATTAATTTGATTTGCTTTGTAAAGGAAAGGAATTAATATATAATGCTTATCCACTGGTACTAGATATTCTGCAAAACAGTTTATACAGTTTATCTTATTTATTTCTCACTACAAACCTTATTCATTCATTCACTTATTCTACAAGTAATTATTGTGCACCTATTATGTGCCAGGCACTGTCTGGGCACTGAGGATAAAGCAGTGACCAAAACAGTCAGAGACCCCTGTCCTCTGGGAACTTTCTAGCAGTGGGAGACAGACAACACAAATAAAATGTGACATGAATATAATTATCCTTTTTTGTGATGAGGAAACTGAAGTGCTCAAGGCCACCTGATTAGTGAGTGGCAGAGAAGGGATTCAAATGCAAGTCCGTGTGACCCCGAGGTTTCTGTACTTTCTATGCTTCATGAATGAGGGCATCCGGGCTTAGGTGGAGCAACAGCTTGTGGCCAAGAGGTGTGCAGGTCTAGAGCGAGGATGTGAGGGGGTTTCTGGAGGGCTGGCTAAGACTTCCCCTCTCACCTTTGTGCCTCTCACTCCACCCAGGGGCCCAGCACGTGGGCCTCCCCTTCCATGTGACTTCCACATGCCTCACACACATTTGACCTACAGACACGCTGGTGGGATCCAAACTGCAGCATCTCGTGGGGGGTAGGTGGACCCTAACTTCTGCCCAGATGCAGTCACGGGGTGTTAGGAGGACCAGCTGAGCTGGTCACACTTCCCAAAGGATAGACTTCAGGTCTGGAATGTGTCCTGTGAGAAGGCAGGGACTTCTAGGGGCATAGAGAGGACAGTCTCTGATGGGAGCGGGGCACTGGAATGGGGCAGGGGAGGGAGTCGGGGGTGCCCAGTTTGGAGTAGGGGCATGTGCACCCTGCCCTGGGCTGAGGAGCAGCTATGCTCTGTGCCCCTGAGGCCAAGCTGGGGAGGCACAGGGCTCCTGTGAAGAGGAGGAAAAGGGACTGCCCAGCAAGGAATGATGTCCACCTCTGGCAGGGGCAATGGGATGAGAGATGAACATCATGGCTTGGTCAGGCACCGTCGCCTTTTTGGCAAGTCAAGACGTATTGGAAAGTGCAAATCGTGTTCTCTCTTTCAATTCTCAGTCCTGCCTTCCCACCACCACCCGACCCTCAACAGCCTGGCTGACAGCCTGGTCATTTTCTGGACCCCAGCCCCCGTTTCCTGCCCCTGCTGCCAGTTCTGGCCACCAGGTGGCAGCAGCGCAGTGTCAACCAACGTGGGACCCTCAGTAGACCGGACAGCCATGGAAGAGCACAGAGCCAGCGCCAGGAACGAGCGAAGGGCTGAAGCCCTGGGGCTGTCCCATCTGCCTCCCTTGGCTCCCAGGAATTCTGGAGATAGGGAAAAAAATGGGGAGGGTGACAGGGAGGTGGGGAGGAAAGGGAGGCAGAGCGGGGAGGAGGGAAGGAGAGGGGCTCCGCAGAGCTGGCAGGGGGGTCTTCTCTCCACTCCCCATCTCTCGCTGCCATGCCCAAGCCTGTCCACTTTCTGTTTTTTGTTGTTGAGACAAAGTCTCATTCTGTCTCCCGGGCTAGAGTGCCGTGGCATCGGCCTAGCTCCCAGCAACCTCAAATTCTTGGGCTTAAGCGATCTTCCTGCCTCAGCCTCCCGAGTAGCTGGGACCACAGGCATGGGCCACCATGCCCGGCTACTTTTTTTTGTTTTTAGTACAGATGGGATCTTGCTCTTGCTATGCTGGTCTCGAACTCCTGACCTCAAGTGATCCTCCCGCCTCAGCCTCCCAGAGTGCTAGGGTTACAGGCGTGAGCCACCGCGCCGGGCCAAACCCGTCCACTTTAATCTCCTGGTTTTGGTCTGACCTCCTGGCAGCCCCTCGTTGTCCCTCTGTGAACTGACTACCCACCTGTGGCCCTTCTGTCTCCAGGTATCTACTTGGTACCTGCCAGAACTACCCCTATCTCCATTCTCCCTTGAACACAGACGTGATCACCCAACACGAATGCGAGTGTGCGCACACAGATACAACACATACTGTGTGTCAACTTTTGCAGCAATCTTTTAATTCCCTGTCCCACATTTTACAGTCACTTTGGTCACAAAGGCTGATCTAACAGTTTAATCCTGCACAAGGGGGGACTTTTCACATGGCTGCTGATTTGGAATTTAGCTTCAAGACGTTAACTCTTGAGAACACATGGGGAAAATGGCCCACTTTCTAAAGAAACCTGAGAACAATTGGGGCTGGACACCTTCTCAGAGTTCCTTATCCCAACTCTCCACACCCCCACCCTGCCCCCACATGCTGCGCACCGGGCTCCGTGGGCTTGAAGACATCTTTGCATTGTGAGACCCCAGCCTGGTGCGGAGGGTGGGCTGCAAAGGGGACAGGCTTCCACACCCCAAGCCCAGTGAAGGGGCAGTCTAGGAAAATAACTCGGGGGACTGGGAGGTATCTGTCAGGGTCTCAGCAAGAAAGACATGGCACATGCAAATTGGGTAACTTTGGAATACTTTAACGAAGAGACTTTTTCACAAAGGTGTGGCCTGGAGTTTGGAGGGCTCCTTGCAGGGGGCACTAATGGCCAGAGAAGCAGGAACAGTGAGAGAGGGCCTAGCAGTGCCAGGGAAGACACACCTTCCTCCCTTCTCTCCCCACCCTGTCCCAACACCTAGAGGACAGAGGGACCCAGAAGAGGAGTGAGGACGGGCCTCCCAGCACAGGGGAAGAGGAGGGGTGAATATTAAATCAGGTAGGGGACTGAAATTTTAAACTTGACTGTATTTGTTACACAGAAGTGACTTCAGGTTCTGTTGTTTGCCAAACATGCAGTTCATGAATGGGAGAGGGACATCACACATCGCCGAGCAGGCACCACGGACGGCAGGAAAATAAGACAGTTGTTGTTTGTTCCTTACTGCGTTCCCACTGTCCCGTAAACTGGGGAAAGAGATCTTCCCTGTTCCCTTTTACAGATGAAGGGACTGAGCTTGCAGTCACAGAACTGTTGGTGGCTGAATGAGGCTAGAACCCTGCTCCTGCCTCAGCTGCCCTGGGTCCCCAGCCCTCCTCCTTTCCCCAGAGCTGCTACTTGGTAACCTTGAGTTCAGCGCAAGCTAAAGCCCCCACTGTCTTAGCTTGGGCTGCTGTAACAAAATGCCATAGATTGGGTGGCTTATAAACAACAGACATTTCTCACAGCTCTGGAGGCTGAAAGTCTGAGATCAGGGTGCCAGCACGTCGGGGTCTGGTGAAGCTGTCTTCCAGACTGCAGACTGCCAACTTCTCATTATAGGCTCACATGGTGGACAGAGAGTGGGCGAGCTCTCTGGGGTCCCTTCTGTAAGACCACTAATCCTATTCACGAGGGCTCCACCTTCAGGACCCAATTACCTCCCAAAGGCCCCACCTCCTGCTGGCAGTTAGGATTTCAATATATGAAGCGGGTGGGCATAGACATTCAGTCCGTAACAGCCACATTTGGTAAAAACAGGACTGAGGGGGGAGCACAGGCTGTAAGTTCAGGCCCCCGCATGGAGCTCACTGCTTCAAGGTCAGAACCCAAGATGTGCCCCTCCCACCCACGCCACCCAGGCTTCTTCCCGGGATGCCCATCCTGGACTTGGACGGTGAGCTCTCAGCTCCAGGAGACACAGACTAGAGATGACGAAGTCGGCCGAGGCAGTGCGAGCAGCAAGAGAGCCCTGGGCTCGTGTCCAGGCTCCACCCTGACTGCTGTGTGACTCTGGGCAAGGTATAGCCCTCTCTGGGCCTCCAGTCCCCCTGAGCAGCCAAACAATCCCTGGGGCCCCTGCCGGGAGGAAAAATTGATTCCAACTGGTCATGTCTCCCAGGGTTCTCATGTGCCGTTTCACAATGCCGTTCAGGAAACGATGTCAGGGAGGGGAGGGGAGGAGCAGGGCAGGGAGGCTCAGAGGGTAGAGACAGGGATATTTTGGGGCAGGTGGGTCCCCCACGTCACTGCTGGACAATGGTCTAGGGAAGTCATTGTGCTGGGAGTGGAAAGTCCTTTTCTGACTTCATCTGCAAGGGCTAAAAATAGTCCAAGGTGGTGGGTGGAGCCCCTGAGGACAGGGTTTGGGGCCAATGAGGGACTGGCCCTGACTGGCCCATTGTCCCTGGCTAGGACAGGGCTGAGACTGGACACCAGGTTGGACTGGAGCCAAGACAGAGGAAAGCCCAGGAATCCCCTACTGGAGGAAGAGTAGTTGGGCAGGGGCAAGCCCCATCCAATATGGGGAAACTGAGGCCCAGAGGGGAGCAGCAGTGACTCACCCAAGTCACACGGTGCATCAGGGCAGAGGAGGACGAGTTTGGCTCTGGGGCTCAGTCCTCACCCCCACCCCTCAGGTGCACGAGCACATCCTCCACCTGCAGCCCAGGCACTCCTGGCCAAGCTCCACTCTCCACCCTGCAGGAGCTTCAGACTTTGTACTGTGTGGCACCGTGTGGCGGCAATGGAGTCAGTTCACCTCTCTGGTCACTTGCTGCCAGGAGAGACCCACTGCCCCCAAGGTTCTAGTCCTCAGAACCAAGAGCCTGGTGAGTCTTGGCAATGGCTGGGGAGCAGCTGTTGCTGTGCCCATGCTGAGGATGTCACAGCCAAAGTCAGGGAGCTGGAACATGGGAAGCTAGGTCTCTAGGCTCCAGAGTGTGGCCCAGAGAAGGCAGGCAGGTGGCCTGCAGTTACACAGCAAAAGCTGCCCATTCACTGCCTGCCCTGGCCCAGCTCCAGGTCGGTCCTGCCATACTTGATCTCAAGACACTTGGCTGAACCAGGGTGTAGCTGCCGACCACCATGGTGGGCAACGCCATTCAGGGAGAAACGGCTCACCTGCTGCCATGGGTGGGCAGGAGCTCTCTAGCCTGGAGGGGACCCTCTTCCTCCCTCCTCGCACTGGCCCCTCTCCCTGGCCCTCCCACAGCCAGGCACCTGGACAAGGCTCTGTAAACAGCTCAGGCCCGCGGGCCTGAAAGCCACCCAGTGCCAGGCAGGGCAGAGGCTGGTCCCATGCCTCCCCCAGGATGGACTTGCTTCTGTCATCCCACCTCCACAGGAGGTCCCCGGAGATGTCAGGCCCCCTATCACACACTGCCCAGGCACACCTTCGAAATGTCTATCCCAATGTGGTTACATGTTAAGTGACATCAACTCCGTGAGGCAGGACCCAGCCGGTTTTTCTCTGCACTTCACACTCAGGGAAGCCCTGCGAATGCCCTACGTGGGAGGCCATATCTCATTGTAGAAATGAGAAAACGGAGGTGCTGCAACACTAAGTAACTTGCCCAAAGTGCCACAGCTGGAAAAGAAGAGACAACATTCAAACCAAGGGGATCTGGACATAACATCTGTGCCCTTAACCCCATCCTCGGTACACTGTCCCTCTCGTCTTGAATCATGTGAAGTGTCACTTACAGCCCCTCCTGCCCCGAAGGGCTCGTGTGTGCTGTGGGACACTAGAAAGGGCCTGAATCTGGGCATCAGATGGCCCTGGACTCAATCTCAACTCACCCACCCTCTGCCCGTGTGACCTGCCCGAGTCCTCCCTTCTCACCCCCGTCTCCCACTTCCGCATCTGCTAAATGGGGATGATATTGTCCACGTCACAAGGTTGTTGCGGAGAACACATATGTGAGAGAGTGGCGCCTGGGACATGGGTCAATACATCAGTTCCCTCCCCCATGTGCCTGATTCTAAACACATCAGCCCAAATCTGCCATGACAAGGGTGGCAGAAGGGTAGATGTGGTGGCCTTACCTGGACCAAGACTGAAGCTACTATGTGTGGAGAACACGTTGTCTATGGACTCTCCTAACCTTGGAGGGTGAGAGTGGGGATGTCCCCTGGGACTCCCCCTCCCTCCTGGGTGCTGGGACATCTGCCACCCAGGGCAAAGACCACTATGTGCCACACAGCCCCATTGGGAACAGCTGTGGCAGGCACCCCCACCACCTGACTCTCTACTCTCTCCCTCCTCCCACCCCCTGCCCATGTCCCTGCCTCAGCTCCAGGGTGGGAAGAGCTGGGCAGTGTGGGTGGCAGCAGGATTCCCAGCATGGCACCGACCTGCACTGAAGCAGCAGGAGCAGCCTGAGCCCCTGGCTCACACCCAGGCGCCGCGCTGACCTGCCCAGTGACCTTGGGCAAGGCCCCGCCCCTCCCTGGCCTTGAGTCTGCAGCTGGCCTGGGTAATCCCTGGAGTCCTGTCCCATGGCTGGGCGACTCACTTGCCCTTTCACAGTGGCCTTCATGAGTCAACAGCCCCAGGAAGTGATGTCAGGGTGGGGAGGTGGGAAGGGGCAGGGAGGCCCGGAGAGTAAGAGGAGATATTTTGAGGGCAGGCAGGTCCCCCCACGTCACCGCTGGACAATGGTCTAGGGCTGGGAGTGGAAAATCCTGGTCTTACTTGGGCTGAAAATAGCACAAGGCAGTAGGGCAGGAACCTCACCCGCAAGGCACGTGCCTGGGCACCAAGCAGCAAGGCCGATGTCTATACCTAGGGGCCAGGTAGTCCAGCTGGGGTCCAGAGGTGGGGCCCTGGGCCTGTCACTGTTCCCCAAGGGTCTCTGTTCCCCACCCCCACCCACATCTGCCACAGGATTAGATGGTGAATAAGCCCCTCCTCTGGTCCTGGGTCCGAAGGGTCTCTAGGGCAGCTGCAGGAGGGCTAGGTGGGCAGGACCTGAGAGGAACAGGGCCTAGGGGAACTTGGGCCTGTGGCGGCCATACCCCCACCCCCAAACACAGATGCGCACTAACGACCCCAAAGTCATGAAGTACACCCCTCGCCTCCAGGTCTAAGCAGGTCTGAGAAGGTCAGAACTCAGCACTCACACTCCTGGCCTGCAGGGCATCTCACTGGGGCAGGGGCACCCTGTAAACCGGGATGGGATTCAGCCGGAGCAGTAGCTGGTAGGAAAGAGGCTTGGGCCTGTGGGAAAGGTCAAGGACAGTGTGTAAGAGGCAGTCACTAAGAAAGCTCAGAAGGACTCTGGCAACATTAACAGAAGTATAGAACCTAGAATGTGGGAGGTGAGTACCTCACACTATTCTGGGCAGGTCACCCACATTATACAATGCACAGTTATCATTTGGGTGATAACTGTGTTGAGTCTCCGTCACGTGAGGGAGCTGTGGAGCTGGGCTCTGAATAGAGCAACCTCTGGAAGTGCCCTGCCTTTGACAAGGCAGACTGGAAAGGGTAGAGAAGTCACAGGAGGTACACAGAGTCGGCCCACAGGGCGAGGGCTCTCCCAGAGGGAGAGCAGTGAGTCCCTGTCTTTGAGGTCGAGTGAGGCCTGTCAGCTTTGTCCTACTGCTACCCAAAGGCTAGGTGGTGGACCCCATCTGGCTGAGCGCCACACATCTGCTCAGAGTGGTCCTGGCTGGACCCAGAACCTGTCATGGGTGAGACCTATCTCCCCCCATGGTAAGCCCTGATCCAGCCTGAGTACCAAACATCCTGCCACACAGCTGGGACTTTGCCAGAAGGCAGGGGACTAGACAGGAAGAGGAGTGAATCTCTCTCGCACTTACCCCCAGTGCAAGGAAAACCTCCTGGTCAGGGCAAGGAGGGAGCCCTGCTTTGGCCTCCTTGAGACCCAGCCCCAGCCTCTTCCCTGCCTTGAGCCTGTGCCAGCTGTCCGCCTGCTTATGGTTCCTGCACACCATGCTCTCTTGCCGCCATGTCTTTGCCCAGGATGTATCCTGCACCTGGGTGTTCTGGTGAACTGCTTTTCTTGGAAGCTGCAACTCAGGAGTCTCCTACTCCGTGAGTCCCCTGGCACACAGCCCCATCCACTCAGCATTACCCAGTGGTGTGCTGGAGCAACCTGTACCTGCTTGAAGAGCCAATTGTTCATTTTTCAGGAATTTTACAAGGAGGTGGACATCAGGTTTGTAGTTTGAAATCGGCCATGGTAGGAGTATTCGCACCATGGCAATTGGCAATGCAACAAATAAGGGGGTCCCCTCACACCCCTGGAGATCCAGTTAAAAGGTTTAACATTTACCAGCAAGTGACTGGTCATCAGCTAAACTAAAGCATCCCAAGGACTGGGATCCCACCTGACACCTCTATGCCCGGCACAGAGCCAGGCACAGGAGCCAGTTGGCTTTAAAGTGGGGGATGACCTGGGGTCTGGAGGGGGATCCCTGGTATGAGACTGTTAAGGAACCCATAAGGGGGGTTTAATGTTGTTCACTGCATAGAAAGCCAATTATTGAGATAATGAGGATTGTCAAGGAAGAAAGGATTTATTTTAGTGGACATGTCAATTGGGAGGTGGGAGGTATGAACTGGTTTAAATCCCCAACCAGCAGGGTCAGGGGGTTTTTTTGGAGGTGAAATGAATAATGCATCAGGGGAGTGAGCATCACTACGTGTTCGGGGCGGAGTGCAGTGCACGCAAGCGCGGTGAGAATTCATGTTAGTACATATGTCCCATGATCAAAAACGGATACGTCCCTCCCAGAGCAGGGATTTTAGTATTATGATGAGCTAGGGATTAATATTAGTCATTCTTTTAGCCTAGCGCACAGGCTCAGTGGGTCTTTGGGCACGATGTGTGGTGGAGAACCACTTATCCTGTGTTCTCTGGACAAACAGGTGGTGTGAGGCTTTGTACTTATCTTGTGGTTGCAAGGAGGTTCTGCCATTTCTGGGAAAGAAACTCAAAAGGGAATGCATCAGTGCAACAGAAAGTTACAAAGTTCTGGTCAGCAAATCATACTGGCATGGGAACTGAAAATATAGAGAACTACAAAAAAAAACCCAAACCTATAAAAAAAAGTTATCTTGCTTATGGAACTGGTGATAAGACTACCCCTGAGACCACTAGTGGGAAGGCAGATGGTAGAAGAAGACAGATTGGAGAAGGGACCTTTGTGTGGATGTTGAAAGCTTCCCAGACCATATCCCCACCCTCTGACCACAAAATAGGGCACGGCTTGGCAGGCAACAAAACGTTTAGTATAAGTTACAGCTTCACACTGGCTCCCAGCCCCGGGGAGCCTCCAGGGTAGTCTATGACATCAGTTCCCAGATGCTCGTCTCTTGAGCAGGGCGTACTCCTCACAGCTGAGTCCACTGTGGCACCCAGTCCTGCCCCAGACCACCCCACCGTGGGAACTCAGCCCTGACTACTTACCAGGGTCCTCCGGCCAAGCGATGACTCTGCCCCCACCCCAGGTGGCTCAGACTCAGACCTTGCTGTGTGACCTTTGTAAGACACCTTCCTCTTTGGGCATGTTTCTCCATTTGACTTAAATAGACTGGACTCCGGCCTGGGCACCTTGGCAGGTACAGCCAGCTAATCTGCATGGGAGTCACGCCAGGGGCAGCATTGGCCATGAACACTTGCCTTTCTTGAAACCTTATTCCCCCCAATCACACATACAAATGATAAGTGGGGACTATGGGGACAGCCAACTCTCTTCTGGACCATGGAGGGGGGAGTATCCTGAGCCCCTGCCAAATGACAGAGCATGGGTCATGGCTTCCTTGATCATCTAGCATGAGTCACTGATGGTCCGTATCTGGGAGACCATCCCATTTGCACAAGTCCTGGTCCTCGACATCTCCCCTCCTCTCCAAATAAACTTGCACAGGCCCAAAGGGTTCAGGACCTACAGCCGGATGTCCTTAGTGTTCTCACTACCAGCTGGAGTGGACTCAGTCCGCCTGGAGTCCTCACTGCTGGCTGACACATCTTCTGCCCTCCGGAGGTCAGGTCTGTCCGACCTTCGCAGGCCCAGCCTGCGACCAGCCCGGGTGGTGGGGGTGGGGTCTGTGGGTGGTTTGGCATCTCGGGCAAAGCGCACGAGCCTCTGCCCAGCCAGGAAGTAGAGCACAGGGTCAAGGCAACTGTTGGCGCTGGCCAGCGGCCGGGTGATCTTGTAAGCCATGTTGATGGCGTCCAGGGTGCGACAGCTGAGGTCAAGCGAGCGGAAGGAGTAGTAGAGGGTGCGGGTGATGTGGAAAGGCAGGAAACAGAGGGTAAAGACAGCCAGCACCACGGCGATGGTGCGCACGGACTTGCGCTTGGCCCGCGGCAGGCCTCCCGTGGTCCCGTACGCGGGCTTCAGCAGCCGCCGCGCCATGAGCACATAACAGACCAGGATGACGGCAAAGGGCACCGCGAAGAGCAGGCCCAGCATGACCGAGCTGTAGGCCATGAAGTGGCTGAAGAGCTCAGGCGCCGACGTGTCGTGGCAGGTGATGCGGCCTCCGCGGGTGCTGGTGGTGACGAAGTAGAGCACGGGGGCCTGGCAGGCCAGCACCAGCACCCACACGGCCGCCGCCACCCGGCGGGCATAGCGGGCCCGGCCCCAGCGCAGGGAGCGCAGAGGGCGTAGGACACCCAGGCATCGGTGCACGCTGATGCAGGTGAGGAAGAGGATGCTGCAGTACAGGTTGGTGTAGAAGAGGAAGCGCACCAGCTTGCAGAGCACCGTGCTGAAGGGCCAGTGGTCGCCGCGGGCGTAGTAGTAGACCAGCAGCGGCAGGGAGGCCGCGTACAGCGTGTCCGACACAGCCAGGTGGAACATGTACGTGGTGGAGGCGTTCCAGGTCCTGAGGCGGCACAGGAAGATGTAGAGCGCCACGGCGTTCAGACACAGCCCCAGCACGCACACCACGCCGTAGGACACGGGCAGCAGCACGTACTTGAAGTCCTCGTTGAAGCGGCATTTGTAGCCGAGCTCATCCCCATCCCAGGTGCCATTGGTGGTGCCATTCCCGGGGCCCTCCGCCATCGCCCTGCAGGGACCGATGAGTGGGGGGAACAGTGGTCAGGATCACAGGAGGCTCTGCGGGGAGGCCTGACACTCACCTGACCAGGGCCTTGGTTGCCACCTGACCTGGATCTGGACCCAGAACTTCCAAACCCTGGAACCTCAAGGATGCATGAGATCCACAAATATAAGGATCATACAATTCTCAAACTTTAGAACAGGGGTAGCAAAACTATAGCCCAAAGGCCAGACCCAGCCCACCAGTCTGTTTTTGTAAATAAAGCTTTATGAGAACACAGCCATACCCATTTGTTAACAAAGACGATATGGCCTGCAAAGTCTAAAATATTTGCTGTCTGACCTTAAAAAAGCTTGCTGACCCTGCTTTAGAACTTCAGGATCAGAGTTCTGGGATCTAGGGTTCTGAGCTCTAGAATCTGAGGAGCTGGGGGTACCCGAGGGGTATGGTCTCAGATCTATGGGATGGGGCCTTCCAGGCTGGCTGGCCCTGCTTCACAGCCAGTGCCCACTGTCTGCTGAGGCATTTCGAGCCAGTGGGCAGCCCGTAGCCTACTGTGGGCACTGCCAAGTTCCTCCTGCAGCTCATCTTCCCACTCCCTGGGGAGGCTCTGGTCCTGTGCCTGGTATTTCGATATTTGAGGAAATATTTCCAAGGATGTCCTTCTTCAGTTATTCATTTAATCACTCAGTAAATATTTTTTGGATACTCCTATATTCTGGCACTTTCTATATCTGCAAATAGAAGTCATGACCCCAAGACCTGTGAGGCTACCAGATGGGACAGTGACTCTCCTGAAGAGTCCAGGGAGGTCTGGGGTGGAGATAGGGATGGGTGATGGCGGGAGAGGGGGACTTCTGTGCAGCTTCTTCCAGGCCTACCCAGTTTCTCTTTCATGACATTCCCCTCCCTTGTCCCTAGTGAGCATATGGCACACCCATGGGGACTGACCGCCCAGCAGACAGTGAGTGCCCAGACAGCAGCTTGTCCACCTTCCTCTTCTCCCCACCCCTACCAATGTGACCAAGAATAGTTCTCTCTCAGCTGGGAGGCAGGGGACAGACCCCAGTCCGGAGGGCAAAGATGTGCCCAAAGGTCCCAGAAGGCAGGCTGGAAATCACAGCAGAAGTCCCTGGTGGGCAGGTTTGAGAAAAACACAAAGAATAACTTTCTAACAGTGTGAAGGGGTAGGGGGAACTAACATTTTTCAAACCCTACTACTATGTGTGCTTTATGAAAGTGACTTCATTTAATCCTTATCACATGCTCCAGGAGTCAGGTCACCATCCCCAGTTTTCCAATCAAGAGGCTAAGACACAGATCATTTGGGTAATTTGGTCAAGGTCACACAGCTAGGGATGAGCCGCAGTTCCTATCCAGGTCCATCGCACAATGGAAGGGGCTGTAGGAGGGAGGTAGCGAACTCCCTGTTCGTAGAGATAGGCAAACGGCTCTCTAGCAGAGGCTGCAGGAGGGTTTGTGCCCTGTGTGTGGGTGTGTCTGGGAGGCTGGAGAGGGCAGATGACGTGTGAGTCCTCCGCACCCTGAGAATCTGGGGCTGTATAATTCCCTTCATTTTGGATCCTGGGGTCCTGAGAGGCTGGAACTGGGGAACTCTATAGGGCAGCAACATCCACTCCCTTAGACCCCGAGCTTCCTGCCCAGCCTTGGCCTCCCAGCAACAGTTCAAGGCCCATGAGGTTGAGATTAGGGGGGATGGGGGGAACATTGATCCTTCAGTTTCCCTTCTTTCCCCATTCCCCCCAGATCTTCCCTGTCTCCTGTTGTCAGCAAATGTACAACCCAGGAGGAAAGGAACCTGCACCCTTGACACCCCTGCCGTGGACCCCGATGGTTCTCCAAAGAGCCAAGGCAGAGCCAAGAGGAGGAGGCAGGGAGAAGCTTATGTGATGCCAAGCTAAGAGGGGACAGGTAGTGGCTGGGGTCTGACACGGCCAAGTGGCTGGACCCCTCTTGCCCAAGGGTCAGGACAATTCCTGCCCCCTACCCTTGCCCCATGGCCCAGCCCAGTGCCAGCCTCTACCTCTCATTGCTGGAACATTGCATCAGCCTTCTTCCTCCAGCCTCAGCCCCCTCCCAAATCCAGAGGGTCTTTGTAAAAGACAAAGTTATTCCCCTCCTAGAAACCCTCCGGTGGCTCCTGCCTTCTCTCAGGAGAAAGCCGAGACCCTTTGTCTGGTACTTTATAGGTTTTCTTTTTTCTTTTCTTTTCTTTTTTTTTTTTTTTCAAATGGTGTCTCACTATATCATCCAGGCTGGTTTCAAACTCCTGGGCTCAAGCAATCCTGCCTCGCCCTCCCAAGTAGCTGGGACTACAGTTGTGAGCCACCACGCCTGGCTCCTGGTACTTGAGGTTTTCATAACCCAGCCTCTGCTAACCGCACCAGCCCCATCCCCTGTGACCTGTGGTTTCCTGATGTGCCCACCACTTTCCCCTCCCAGCCTTAGTATCAGCGGCTCCTTCTACCTGGATCCATTCTTGCCCCTCATCTCCACCCGTTGAGCTCTTTATCCTTCAGTGCGGCAAACTCTAGTGACTAAAAACCTGGCTTCTGGGGTCAGACTGCTTTTGTTTCCCTGGCTGTAAAACAAGGTGGTTAGTAGACTCTCCATGATAAGACTGCTGGGGGGATTGAGTAATTCGTGCAAAATGTCTGGAGTAGAGCCTGGCACACAGAAGGTACACTGTGGTGTTATGAGTGTCGAGGCTCAGCTCAAAGGTGGCCTTTTCCAGGATGCTTCGGGGAGCTCTCTCAGACCACGGGAGGAGGAGGGGCTTGGGGGCCGGACCGGAGGCTGTGGAGGAGGTGAGTGTGGTGGGCCAGGGGAGTGACGCCAGGCCTGGGACCCCGTGATGGGGAGACCTCAGAGATGTTTGGGAGGGAGGCTCCGGGGAGGGTTCCCGATGGGGGAGGGGTGGGAGCAGAGGAATTCAGTGTCAGACACGGTAAGTGTGGGGATGGGTGCGGGCTGGGCCTGTTGGGGCTGGTGCTTTGGAAGGCGGGCTGGGCGTCGCTGGCCCCCAGAAGCTGCAGGAGGAGCATGGAGAGGCCCCGAGTGTGAGACCGAGGAGCTGTAGAGGGGCCACATTCCCTCCTGGGACACAGCCCTGGCCTGGGACTCAGAAAGCTTAGGTTCCAGTCCAGCTCTGCCACAAAACCCCAGGTGACATCAGGCATTTCCTTCCCTCCCAAGTCTCAGACCTCTCACGGGTCAAATCCCCCAGCTGCGCTCCTATCCCAGGGCCAAGGCCTGGCCGGCCACTCCTCAGACTAGGGTCAGGGCCTTCATCTTCCCTTCATAGTCAACGTATTGCTCCGCACCAAGAGTTTCCTGCTAATCGCTAATGGTGGAATCTCTGACACTGAGAAGAGGGGTGGTGACTTCCCTGTCTCTCCATGAACTGAGGGAGCTGTCCCTTCCACCTGTTTTAAGACATCCTGGCCTCCACCCTCCCAGGCCAGCTGGGGACTCCATCACTGTGGGCCTCTGGCTGGACCAACCCCACCCGCCGCCTCCTTCCACAGGCTGCCTCACCAACCTGGGAATAGTCTTTGCCTGCCTCAGCCTCGGCCTTAGGGAGACAGGGAAGTCCCCAGCCCTCTCCCTCAGGCCTCCCCTCTGCCTCTCCTGACCCTGGCTGCCCTTGGGACCTCCCCCCAGGCTCCTCGGGAGCCAGGCTCCACCTGACTTTGTCCAACACCGCTCACTAATGCCTCTGGGCCCAGTTCTGACTGGCCCTGCCCTGAGGAGCTCCCAGTCTGGAGGGGAGGTGTGAGCCATTTAAGGGCCCTTCCAGGCTTCCCCACCTTTGCTCAAGTTGTGTTTCTGTCTGGAACACCTTTCCAGAGCCCACCCATACTTCTCAAATGTCACCTTATCTCTGAAGCTCTCCCCCTCCACCATCACCCCTCAGGGCAGTCCTTGTTGGTAATTTGTCCTGCCAGCCTCTAATGCAACACATTCCAGGTGCTCCTTGAGGGTTGGGTCCATCTGATGTTTTTCTCCGTCTCTATCATCCATCAAGAGGCCCAACCCACAGCAGGTATTACAGGAACAAGAGAACGAATGAATGGAGCACAAGAGGCTATGGGAGCCCAGAGGAGGCTGAGCTTGATGAAGGTGCGTCTCCTTTCCCTTGCTTCTCTGAGGGCCGCTCAGAGGACAATGGTGCTTAAAGATTTCTCAGCTGCTGACCCAGGTGGCCAGGGGACAACCCAGCCCTCCTGGGGGCCCAGCACACCTGGGACCTGCTTATACCTAGACAGGCCGCTGGACTGTCTGTCCTTCAAGAGCTTCAGGGGCCCAGAAGTCTCTGCCCTTCTCTGGATAGCCAGGGAAATGGCAGGGGGAGGGGAATTGGACCCAGGCATTCTGGAGATGGATCAGCTGTCTGAGGCCTGCCACATGTTTTTATCTGGCTCAGGTCATAGGTCAGACTCATCAGCAGTTCTCCATCCTGGAGCCCCCACTGCCAGCCACCCTGCTTGGTAGGGGCCAGATCTGGGCTGAGCAGCTTCTACGCGGCCTCTTCATTTCATCCCCATCCCCCACCTCCACCCCTTGGTAGGTACTGCCAGAGAGGTTAAGCTATTTGTTCAAGGTCACACTGCCAGGAATTGGAAAAGCTGGGCTTGACACCCAGGGCTGTCTGGCTCCAAAGCCTGAATTCATCACAGCCTGGGATGAGGAAGCAGGGCAGGGCACCTGCTTTGGGACCACCCAATCTAATCCCAGTTTAGTGCACACACGTGCACAACATGCACGCATACCTGCCCGAGCCTCCCAGCCAGTGGACCCGCCCTGGCACCCCTGTACCTGACCAGCCCCTGCTCTTGAGGTCAGGATGCTCAGCGCCTGCTCAGGTTCCTCACTCATGAATGCACACGCCTGGACCAGGCTGCCAGGAACTCTGCGGGAAACAGGAAAAACAGGTCCCCAGGCCTGGGGCCACACCCAGCCTCCAGCATTTTTCAGGGCAGGCAGTGCCACAGCCCACAGGGGGCTCCTACAGACACAGGGAGGTGAAGACAGCATGGGTTCAGGGTCATGGGAAGCCAGCCAGGCCAAGCCCTCCCAGGGCCACTGCCTCTGCTCTAACCTTGGCCTGAAAGAGGCAGAGGGGTGGCCTGGTGTGCTTGTTCTGGTCACAGTGTCCTCTGCATACCCACACTCAGCCGTCCATCCCAGCTCACATGCTCTGGCCTCCTTCCCCAGGTACCCCCTTCAAAGGAGTGTGGCTCTGCTGGGGGAGGGTCTGCCCCAATGTCCTGCAGCGCTGAGCCAAGCCTCCAGTGTCCCCTCCCTCGGGCCTGGTTCTCTGCTTTGGCCCCGCAGCCGGAAACGGTCAATACCCGTCCATCCCAGCTCACATGCTCTGGCCTCCTTCCCCAGGTACCCCCTTCAAAGGAGTGTGGCTCTGCTGGGGGAGGGTCTGCCCCAATGTCCTGCAGCGCTGAGCCAAGCCTCCAGTGTCCCCTCCCTCGGGCCTGGTTCTCTGCTTTGGCCCCGCAGCCGGAAACGGTCAATACCCTCCTTGCCCAGGACACACTCTATTGTACTTCTCCTGACACCCTTTTCCCAAGCTAGGTCTCTGTCAAGAATATCCCTCCTCCCCACTCGCAGCTCTAAGCATTCCTCCCCGGGTGCTGGAAACACATACCCCACACCTGAGCATATGGGCACAGACACACCAAGACGCGCAGATGTACAGGGGCACGCAGAGCCACGCTCAGACGTACATGCAGTGGACACGCACACACAGTCCAGGCAGTCAGGCCCTGGAACAGCCCCCGAAATCACCTGTGCCAAACCCCCTGTGACAGAGGAAGAAGCCGAGGCCCAAGGCCTCGCAGTGAGTCAGGGACAGAGCCAGGATTAGAACACGGCCCTTCTGCATTCTGGCCCTGGCTTTGTCTTGCCTTGGAGCCTCTCACGCACACTGAGCACAGGGATTCTGTGAGGGGTGCCCGGTGGAAGGACCCCTCTGTAGGGGCAGATCCCAGCACCCACCAGACATATCATAAGAGGAAAGGAACATCCCCTTCCTGAACTACCTTCTCCCATCTGTCTGCTTCTTTTCCCTAGGATGGGGGAACGGGTCTGAGACAGCCGAGGCCAGGTCCCCAAGCTGGAAGCGCAGTGCAAGGGCCGGGGGATGTGGGAGAGGAGATGGGGCCACAGGAACAGGGCCGGATGGGGCATGGGAAATGCCTCTGGGCCACTGTTTACTTAGTGTACCTTGCTGGGTCTCAGGCTGACATGGCCACTGGGCTGGTAGCTATCTACCAGTGTACTCTAGTGTCTATGACAAGGCCAAGGGACATCGCCTTTTCACCCCACTCCACCCAGGTGCACACCCTGTCTTCTCCTCCTTAGGAAATGCCTCCACTCAACAGGCTAAGAAGGAACACAGCACTTTCTCAAAGTCATTGCCCCATTTCTGAGAAGGGCCTCCACTGTCCTTCCAGGCTTCAAACCTCCGACGTAGCCTTAACAACTCTTTCTTCCACCCCATTTGAACTCCATCACTCACCACATCAGTTCAACTGTGAAGTCCACCAGACATGTACCCCTTGGGCCTGCACTTCCCCAGACCACTGCCCCCAGCACCCTCCCTGGACTCCTTGCCACCACCCCTGTCCCATCTGTCCAGCCTTCACACTGCAGTCACGAGGTCTTCCTAAAACACAAATCCAACCACATACTGTCAAGTTCGAAACCCTTCCATGGCTCCCTAGTGCCCTTGGGCTAATGTCCAAGGTCCTCCACTTGGCACCCAGGCCCTTGCTGATCTGGTCCCTGCCAACCCACCCTCTCTGCCTCCACACCCATCTTCTTGTCTCAAGCACAACAAAAGCAGTCCCATGGTCATATCTTTGCTCAGGGACACCCTCCCTTATCTTGTAACGCCCATATCCCAAGAGTTTAGTGCTGTCTCTGCCATATTCTGTGTTAAGGTGGCTTCATATTCTTCTTCTCATTTAATCCTAAGAGACTCAGAGAGGCTAAATAACCTCCTGCGGTCACCAAGCTAGCAAACAGCAGAGCAGCTCTGGACTGTCTGACATCAGAAGCTATGACCGTGACCACAACTCTTACCTGCAAGGCCCAGGCCTCTGCCCAGAAAGCTCCCTGACTATCCCTCTTTCAGTCCCATAGCTTTGCCTTTCTGGTCAGTTCTCCGCCAGAGGAGTGCCCAGATGGCAGGGCCCTGGATTTACTCTTCTTAGTACTTCCCTAGTGTGAGATGGCCACGATGGTTATTGTACCCATCTCACAGGTAGACAAACTAAGGCCAGAAGGGGTAGCTAAAGGTCTCAGCAAGATCATGAGTCAAGGGCAGAGCCAAGCCTAACATGCAGACCATGCTGACCTGGCTCTGCCCCTACTCTAATCTGGGTCTTTCTCTCTGTGGCCCTAGGCTAATGAGACTGAAACCAGCAGGAGGGGCTGGGGCAGGTCCCAGGCTGGCTGCGGAATTTCCAGGGTGGTTGGATGACATTCCAGCTGCTCCACTAGGGTGTGCCACAAACCTGGCTGGTGGACCCTGTCCAGCCTGGCAGGGGAGAGTGTCTTGTCACCACTCTGGGGACCCCTGCTGCCTGTCTCTGCCAGGGGTGGAATGCTGCAAGGGGAAACAGAGAACCTGCACCCTGCCATCGCGGGGGCAGGAGAGGGCACTGGGCAGATGGGAAATCTCAGTTCTGCTACTCCCAGCTGTAGGACTTGGACAAGTCTCTTAACTCTAAAACCCAAATCTCAATTCCTCTCAATATCAGAACAGTACCTGCCTCAGAGCGTTGCCGAGATAGTTAAATAAGATGATTCAGACTCCTTTTAGGAACTAATAAGAGAGAAGATTTCAGCAAGTGGAGATGGCAGGGAGAATGAGGGTATCTCAGGAAGATAAGGGGGGCACAAAACCCCACAGGAATTATAAGCAAGAGCTACAGGTAGTGAGGTCATAGTCAGACTGTCCACAGATCAAGTTTCCAACACTAACAGCATCCTTGGGGGAAGCAGTTCAGGGACCCCACACAGGAACCGGACACCTGCCATATTCCTTCACTCACTCGCCCTTCACAAAGGTTGCCGTGCCTACGCCTGTCCCTAGGCAGGGCACGCAGGGACTCGGAGGCAGGTCAGACCCTTCCCTGATTGCAAGGAGCTCACTGTCAAGGTAGGATAGGCACACTCAGAAACAGGCAGTGACATCTCAGGATGATCAGGCCTGAACAGAGCCAAGGCAGGCCCAAATGGGAATGGAGGGTGGCTAGAGAAAGCTTCCTGGAGCCGAGGACATCTCACTTGCACTTTGGAACATCAGTAGGAGTCAGCTGGGTGGAGAGAGAGGAGGAGCAGAGTGAAGAAAAGCCAGAGCAAGAGATGACATGATATGCTTGGGGACTGTTAATTGTCCCTATGGCTTGGGAGTAAAGAGGGCAAGGCTGGGTTGCACATGCTTAGGAGCTTAGAAGTCACTTCTGTCCCCTCCCAAATGTCCTCCAAGAAACCTTGCCTGATGTGCTGCTGCACCATGAGCACGTGGGCTGGTCTGCAGAAACAGCCAAGGGGTAACCTCTGATGTTATCAGCCAGTGCTGTTGCGGTGTGAGGTCTCCCCTTCAGGAGGCCCTTGGGCTCTGTAGCCCCTCCCAGGGGCTCTCTCCCTCTGGGGAGCCCCCGGGATCCTGGCTGTGGGGGCCACTCACTGAGGCTGAGCTCAGAGCATCTGAGTGGGTGGGTCTCAATTCAGCCAGGCTTACAGACCAGGAAACTGAGACCCCCTAAAGAGGAGGGGCTTTACTGAAGGTCTGGTGTTCTAATTATTTCCAGTGTGGGGTTGAGCAAACAACCCCCGACCCAGAGCAGAACTCCAAACCACTCCTCCCAGCTTAGCACAGCCCAGCACAGGGCCACGGAGATGCACTACTGAACTGAACAGGGTCAGAACCACAATGCCCTGGACGCGACCCAAACCGATCATACCCAATGCCTCTGGCCAGACTCAGGAGGCCAAGAACCCTGGGTTCAGCCTCCAACTTGGAACCACCCATGCTGTGCAATCTTGGTCAAGTCAGTCCCCCTCTCTGAGCCTGGGGTTCTTCACTGGTCAAACGGGGAGAATCATCGCTACCTGTGACAGCTCATGAGGAATGAGTAAGACGGGGGCAGGTGGGTGCTCCATGGTGCCAGCAAATTGTGCACTGTCCTGATGTGGAGGTTGTGTCTGCCCGTCACGACAGAGAGACACTGAAATCCAGAGGCCCACAATGATTCTCAGTTGTGTGTGGTGGGGGGAGTCCCAGGTGTCCCCAGCAGAGGGGCAGAGGTCACGGTCAGAGCAGTCAGGGAAGGTTTCTGGAAGAGGACCTGCGATCAGGTTTGAGGAGGAGCGGGAAGGGTCCAGCTTGGGAGGAAAGAGAGAGAATGGACACCCCGAGGTGGAAAAAGGGGTAGACATAGAAATGATACCTGCCAGTCTGATTCTGAGATTGTCTCACTCTGAGTGCCTCCAGGATTCTCAGTTCACTGGTTCTCAGAGTCCGGTTCCAAGAGTCTCTGGTTCTAGGAGTGAATGCTAAATGTTTCTTTAATTCTGTTACTTGTTGCTCCTGATAGCCTTTGCTTTCGAGATTTTCAGAACCACAGAAGTCCGGAGTAATGCAGTCACAAATTACATTCCCAGGGGCCACAAGTCCCAGCAAACACTGGCCAGTGCCCTTGTGTGCCCAGGCTCAGATACCACTGTCAGGCCTTCGAGGAGCGCACGATCTGGCTGGGGAGAAAGATGCAGACAGGGGCTGAGTCCACTTGGGTGACTAAACCATGACCAAAGGAAGCCCAGGAGCGGCAGAGCCCAGAGCAACTCCTACCTGGCCTGGGGGAGGTGGTCAGGGAGCGCCTCCCAGAGGAGGGGCCACTGAGCTGGGATTTGACAAATGATTAGGAGTTCGTCAGGTAGCAAAAGGGGTAGGAAGGCACCGAAGGCAGGAGAGGAACGTGCAAAGATGCATGGTGTGAGAGTGCGGCCTCCTGGGGACAGGCCAGGAGATCACGAGTGGCTGGTGTGGTGGATTAGGTGGCATGGAATGCGTGGGGGCCTCAGGAACTCACATGAAAAGGCTCGAATGCCAGGCTGAGGAGTTCGGCCTCTATTCTGAGGAAAACGGGGAGCCATGGCAGGGCTTCAGAGGGGGAGGACATGGCCAGAGTTGACCTTTACAAAGATGGTGTCACATGGAAGGTGGGTGGGACTGGGGAGTCTGGAGGGAGGGAGAGCAAGGAGGAGACTGTACGTATAATGGTGCAGTGACAGGAGTGGGTCCCTTGGCCCTGGATTTCCTGCAAGAGGGGGAGCATCCTTCCCTGCCCACAGCCCAGCCATAGCAAGAGTCCTATACGCTGGGGCCAGGAGGCCAGGCACTCATCGGGAAGCCACGCCAACACCAGGAGGCTCTCCTCAGACCAGAGAAGAAGACAGGGCCACGTGGGTCCCAAAAGTCTGAGGGAGGCCCTCCTCCCTGGCTCCAGTGCCCAGGCCTCTCCTCTGGGGAGTTGCAGTGACAGGGACAAGGTACAGGGTAGTGGGCCACCAAGCTTCCCAGCAGGGCCCAGGCTGCCTACCCTCCCAGCAGAAACTCCAGCTGCTCATCCTGGACCAGGAAGGACTCAGACCTAGGAGATGGGGTGTCAGGAGTGGAAGAACTCTCCTCGAGAGCCAACTGTGGCTCTCCATGGAGCAAAGACCTCCTCTTCTCCTGTGTACCTACCTTCACTTGGTCATTCATTTCCCAAATACTCACTGGCATCTGCTCTGTGCCCAACCTGTGCTGGGTGATGGGGACAGAGAGAGAAAGCAGAGATGGCCTGGGCTAGTCCTGAAACTGGCCTCTGGGAGTACAGTGGTCAGAGTGGGCCTCCACAGCCAGCCACCCCGCTCAGGGCCCAGGAATAGGGAAACGCCAGGCCTGAGAACCCAAGGGCAGCCCAAGAGGACCGTATGGCCCAAACGGTACACCAGACAGGCCTACAGAAGGCAGTCTGGGGAGAGGAAATATTTCATTAGGGGCACCTCCTCCTCCTCTCACAAGATCAAGGTTTCTCTGGTCCTATGTGCAGGCATTATCTTATCAGCAGTTGCGTAATCAGGCCACAAGAAAGCCCCAAAGACCGGTTCCTAGGGCGGGATTCAAACTCCCTTCAGCCTGGAAGCCAGAGGACCAGGCCTCACCCTGATGGGGTTTCTGTCTTCGATGGGGAGGGGTAGGCAGGGGCAGTAGACAGGAGCCCCAGAATTCACCTTGGCTCAGTGACCTTGGGCAAGATACTTTCCATGCCTCTATTTCCTCATCTACAAGATGGCGACAGCAATTCCTCCCTCATAGGGCTGTTGGAAGACAAAATGAGGGATTTTTGTAAATTGTTATTAGTGAGCTATCTCTGCAGAGGGTGCAAGGGGAGAGGAAGGCATTCAATAATTAAATTCTAATGACCAGCATAATCCCTTGCTGTTGCACCCGTGTTCTATTATAGTCTTCAAAATGCATTTAAGTCTATGAGTATCACACACCTCCCCTGGGCATTGCACTTTAAAGCTTACAAAGCTCTTTCCTGGCCAGTATTCTTAAGAATTCTCATAGCAACTTTGCACTCGAAGAGGCAAGGCTCATCATTCCCAATTGACAGATGGCAAAATGGGTGCCTAGAGAGGCATAATGGCCTCTGTAAGGACCATGGCCACAAAATCACTCATGAGGCCTTGGTGATGCCCTCACACTCTCTAAGCTGATTCTTGGGGGATCCGGAAGCCTCAGAGCCCTGTGCATCCTGAGCAGGAGGGGCATAGGAATGGAGGAGCCACAGCCTCACTCTGCCGCCCAGCTTGGCAGCTGCTTCTGAAAGTTACCCACTGTGATCCTGCAACCCCTCTGGCCAGACCCTAGGACAGCCCAAGGCAGGTAGAGGAGGAGAAAGAGTGACAAGCCTGTGGTAGAGCCTTTCCCCCCCACCCCCACCACACACACTCTCAAACATAGGACCTTACTGGTTCTGGCCTCCTTTTAGAGGCTAGCAGGGCAGGAACTATCCCATAGTCACCCAACATAGTCACCCAAGCAGAGGGCAGAGCTGGGATGAGATCAATTGCAGGTCCACTAGCCTCCCCTGGGAGAGGGAGAGTCCTAAGTGTCCCCGAATTCCTCAGCAGGAGCATCTGAGAGCTCAGGGGAAAGTGTTTGGCCAGAGGGGCAGGAGCTAACTCAGAGTTTAAACAATGTCTGGGATGGTTCTGGTGTCGACATCACAAATGCCCTGGCCTTCCTACACTTGGCACTATTCAATCCATTCTCCACCTGCAGCCAGAGAGAGCGTTCAGAAATGCTGCTCTGACCATGGATCTTCTCTGCTCATAAACTTTCATGGCTCCCTATTGCCTTCAGGATGAAATCTAAGTCTTCAGCCTGTACACTCTGGGTCCTGCTGTGCTCCAGACCACATTGTGAAAACTTGTGCCACTTGCTTTGATGACCAGATTCTGGTTCACCCTTCTTTGTAGTGACATGGAGCTCCACTGCAGACAGCCCTTCACTGGGGAAGTTGCCGGCAGAGACAGGGGATATGGGGCTGCTGTGGTTTTTTCAGTTCAGCTCATCCCTGTGCAGGGTGCTGGCAACACAGAAATGAGCATGACACAGTTTCTGCCCTGCAGGAGCCCCCAGAGTTAGGGAGAGGGAAGAAAGGGACAGATATAGACCATGACAGTCCAGGGTGGGACCAGGGTTGTCAGCACCAAGACTGCAAAGGCCCAGAGCAAGCTCCAACCCAGTTGGGGGATCAAGGAAGGCTTTCTGGAGGAGGGGACATCTGAGCTGGGTAGTTCTCCAGTTGAGGAAGGTGAAAGCAGGTGGGCATATCAGTCAGTGAGCACAGAATATGCAGTGGACAGAGGCAAGAAACAGCCCAGTATGTACAGTAGTCTACAGGCAGTTACTGTAGGGTAAAGCAAAGAGTCAGGTGGGAGAGGTGGCTGGAAAGGTCACAGGGACCAGTTTTCAGAGGCCTTAAGTCCCAGGCTAAGGGGTTCAGGCTTGGTCCTGTGGAAGTCCTGTGAAAGTTCAGCCCAGGGAGAGGCATGGTTGGGAGCTTGGTTTCAGGAGGCTCCCTCTAGGGACTGACCCCCCACCCCCTGCCCAGGGGGACACCGGTGCTGAATATGCCCCACACATCAGCTCCTCAACAGCCCTCAAGTTCCATATCATTAGTATTCCTTTTTTATAGATGAGGCCATTGAGACTCAGAGAAGGGACACCTTGCTCAGGGTCACACAGTGGCCAAGGCTGGATTGAAACTTAGGTCTCTGAGTCTCCATAGCTCTTTTGTGCACCCTGTGGACCCTGTCTGCTCAAAGAATTTTCTTCCTCCCACTACCATCCACAGATAACTGAGACTTCCCTGGGGCCCCAACCTGATCCTCAAAAGCTCATCATTACTCCAGCCTAGATCCAAAACAAACTGGGCAGATCAAGCTGCCGACCAGGGGAAGGGTTGGGGAGGGGGCGGTGCCATGCCGAGAGGAACAACAGCCACGAACCCCAGAGATCCAAACTGACCACGCTAGTCTCTAGCAGGACCTGACCCTTGGGCTGGGCTCCTGAAGGACCCCAAGCTTGCCACTGGCTGCCCTAGTGGGGGAGTGGTGGACAGACTTTTCTCCCGACTAACCCTTCCTACAGCACCACCTGCCAGATTAAAAGTCCTCTGACAGAGGTTTATCTGTCCTTCCTCGTCATTGCACCCTCCTTTCCACTTCCTCCCTGTAACTGCCCCCCAGTCTTAGTGACGGCCAGGACAGGCGGGCCACCCACAGTGACCCTGGGGTAGGACCGGGCGCAGGGAGTCTCTGGCCACAGCGCCTCGCCCCCGGGGGCGCTCACATCAGAGCACACACACAGACAAATTCCACAAATTCAGCTACGTGCCCTCCCGGGGCGCACACACCCACTAACACACAGACTTCCCAAATATGCGGACACACACAACCTACTTACTACCAGGGTATCTGTCCACACTCACCGAGATCGACGCTGCAGTGGAGACAAAGTTCAACCACGGACCCACAGGCGCGCTACACACCGGCCCAGAACAGCGTTCCGGTAGGACCGCCACACGCACGCGGCTCTGTCCCTCCCTGGCCGGAGCTGAGTCGGCACCTGCCAGTTTGACCCGCCGCGTCCCCAGGCCACGCCCGTGTCCTACCCTCTCCGGGGGACGCACCCCTCACCTCGCGCTGCGCTCTTCCGCCCCGAGTGCCACCACCGCCGCTCCCGGGGGCCGGCGCCCGCGTCCCGCCGCCGCGGGGACCCACGTGCCCGGGAGCCCGGCTGCCCCAGGCGTGCCTCGCTCCCTACCCTGCGGCCCGGCGGGGCGGGGGCGGGGCGGACTCTGGACGGACCCTGGCGCCGCCCCGCAGCCGCCCAGACAGACACCTCGCCACCCGCTCCGGGACGCCGCCCAGCGACACGGCCGCGGGGTCAGCACGTCTGCAACCGGTGCTGCGCGGGGAGGGGCCGGCGACGGTGGTCCTGCCGCCTGGCCAGGAGGCCGCCCTCCTCCGTCCCGCTGGCCTGGAGCGTGTGAGGAGAGGTTTTCGGAGACGCCAAAGTTCTACAGGCTTGTCCGGTGCCTGCGTGGCCCACTGCGGACCTTTGCGCCGAGCCTCGGCGCCGCTCCACCTCTTCCCCGCTCCCGACCCGCCTGGCTCGCCGTGAGGGGACCGGCTCCGGAGAGACCTGCTGAGCGCACCTCCCTGGCTTCAGACGGAGCGGGCTGGGGCTCTCCCCATTGCCCTGGGAAGGAAAGCAGGGCATTCAGATCCTGCCTTTCTCTTCAGCTCCGTGGGAGGCAGTGGGCGGAGGGACCCTCTCCTACGCTCCCCCTGCCCTTCCCCTTCCTTACTCTCAACAGCAGTTGCCTGAAATCCACACACTTTTTGGTTCCTCATTTTGAGCTGCCTTAACTCCCTCCTCTGCCCTTAACCCCACTCTGACGGCCTTCCGTAGTCACGGACCTTGTGTCTGTCCCTTTCCTAGACTGTGAGCTCTGGAGGGCAAGGACCACGTCGGCCTTTTTCCTCCTGCTGTCCCAGAGGTCCTGGGAGGTGCTCCATCCTTGAGTGTGTAAACGGATGAATGAGCAAGTGCTCCCTCCCCCCGCCTCGTTGGTGGTCCAGGAGTCAGAAGTGTAGGTTCTAGCCCAGCTTCAGCACCGACTCTGGGAGACCTTGACCCAGTTCCAGTCCCTCTCAGGTCGCCCTTTTCTGTGAAATGGAGCCAATCACACTGATCCTCCCAGCTCCCAGTGCCAATCCACCCCATGCTGCGTCTGGTGAGTGGCTGGACAGATGCAGAGGAGGACCCTTCCTGTAGCCAAGGAGCTTGCCCAGGGCCCTGAGGCCTGGGGCTCTGCTAGGCTCCATATCAGCTGCCAGCACCAGGAGGGGTCCAGGAAGGGTGCTGGCTGCAACCCTGCCAGGAGCAAGAGCAGAGTGGACAGACAGCCCTGTGTGACTGAGTCGCCTCTGCAGTCCCACTGGGACCTTCACTTGGGAGACACAAAGGCCCCTTGTGCAGCCTCCTCTATCTATTGTCCAAGCTGGTCTGTGCAGCTTTCAGGGGCTTAGATATCCTCATAGCCCCAAGTTGTGGGGCCCAGGCCTTAGGGTCCCAGTGTGGGGAAGACCCTTTGGGCACTGGAATCCCAGCCAACCCTCTCTCTCTCGTCCCCATTCCAAGCCTTCAAACCTTCTACTGTCACTGCTGTTTACCCCAGGAGGAAAAAAAAATTCCTTTGACCCCAAGTTGAGGACCCGGGCTTGGCCTTAGACTTCAGCAGAGAGACCTGGATGGTGGCCTCTCCAGGGCTCTGCCTCTGCTCTGGTTCAGCTCCTTTACTTTACAGCCAAGAAGCTGCATCCCTGAGACACAGTGTCTCAGCTACCACAACAGTGACTTAGTGAGGCCGGAGGAGCAGAGGAAAGGGCCTTGTCCTTAAACCCCATAGCCTTGGGTTCAGATTCCAGTCTTGCCTGTCCTGTGACTCCTCCGAGTCTCAGTTTCCTCTCTTGCAAAATGAAGTCATAATAATCTCTTACTTGCTGGCCTATCTTGAGTTTTTTTTAGGATTTTGTACATCATCCCGAGCTTCCTGGGTTTGAAGGGTTAGTATCCCCTTTAGTGAGGGCTGGAAGTCTAGGTTCCCTGACATCTTCCCCAGCCACTTCCATCGCTGGGATTTAGAGGTCGTCATGTCCAGCAGGCTTCAAATCCCCCACCAGAGCCCCCTTACCTGGGGCTGCCTGGGTTCAACTGGAACACCATTGCTTTTATACTTTTATTTGTTTACATTTCCTGGTAAGAAGTGGTTGCAAACACATAGAAGATTCTACAGCTAAAAGAATTTAAAACCATTGATCCAACCAGGCAATTGAGGCCCAGTGCGTCACATGGCAAGCCTCACACAAGAGGCCCATCTGAAAGGGCAGAATAGCATCGAGGAGTCTCCCTGGGACCAAGCAGCCAAGGCAGGCTAATGGTGAAGGCCCAGGCACAGTAATGGTCCCCACGAGGTGGGTAATGGAGCCATAGGGGCGGGGGAGTCTTCCATTAGCAGCAGCAGGTCAGGAGGGGCAGGGCAAGCCCCAGCCTCGGCTGCTCTCCATGCATTAGGAGGCTTCCTGTCTCTCCAGCCCCAAGGAGGCGTTTGGCTGGCTCAGACCTTTTCATCTTCCCTCTCCCCACTTCTCTCATCACCCCTGAGAAAACCTTCTGCTCTGAGAATCCATGCTGGGGGTGGAGCCCCTGCACAGGCCTAGGCTGCAGCCCCTCCTTCCCAGGTCAGGGTGATGTCTCTGTTGCGGCTTGCTGCCACCACCTGCTCACACTCTCTGGTGGCCCCACCACCCTCTGGATAAATCCCAGCTCTCCAGCCTGCCTCTCCAGCCTCCCCACGTCTCTGCCTCACCTCCTGCCCCCAAGCCAGCCTTGCTTAAGTGGCACCTGCTGCTTCCTCTGCCTGCAGGGCCCCTTCATGCTTCTCTGGCCGTGGCCCCCAGCTCCTGGCTCCCTACCATCGCTCCTCTAAGACCCAGGCCAGGTGCCCCACTATTTACCATGCTGCTGTCACTATCAATGTCTGTCTCCCCAAAGAGATCTAATGGGAATCTCTTTGAGGGCAGAGCCAGGGGCCATCCTGTTCACAGTTAAATACCCAGCACCTACACTGTCCCTGAATATTTGTTACAACATGAATATTTGTTGTGAGTGGATGAGTAAGGACTCTATTTGGTGATCACCTTCTTTGTGCTAATCATTGTGTTACGGTTTCTCATTTAATGTCCACCAGAACCCTGTGAGACAGGTGTTATTATTTGCATATGACATACAGAGAAACTGAGGTTCAAAAAGGGGAAGTGAATGTCCAAAGTCATGCAGTGAGTCTGAGGTGGATCTCCTGGCCCTGGGATTGCAGCTGCTGCGCAGGAAGGCCCTGGTGAGTTCCTGCAGTGATGGCTGGGCCGTGACGCTGGGACCCACCCTGGTGGCTCCAGTTACATAGGGCTGGGCTGGTTTCAGCAGCCTTTTCTTACTTGCTCCCTGGGCTGCTGCATTGACCTGCGCTGTCCTCCCTTCCTTGCCAGCCGGGAACTGTGCTCCTCAGGTTTCCTGGGCAGGGGCCAGGGCCCTGATGCCAAATGCAGCCTGGAAGCTCTGGCTCTCCTCATGCCAGGATACAGGCACCCAAGGGAGGCAGTCCTGGGAAGCAGGAAGCCTGGTCCAGGCCTGGACAAGCCTCTGCTCTACCTCCCCACAAGCAGGAAAATGAAAATGTGGTCCCCTTGTTCAAAAATTAAGAATTTCAAAATAGTGACAGCAGAGTATTAAACCAATACAGGGCTCTGCAAGTCATGGGCCCTGTGTAACTGTACAGATTATATGACTCTACAGCCTGTCCTCAGGCTTGGTAGCCAGCGGGCTGAAAGGTGAGATGAGGTGGGAGATGCAAGGAGGAGGTGCAGTGAACAGCATGAGCATTGGTGGAGGTCCCCGTGGACATCATTTGTTGTTTGGGTCTCACCAGTTCGTGCCAGGAGTTTGATTCTTTTTTTTTTTTTTTTTTTTTTTTTTTGATACAGAGTCTTGCTCTGTTGCCCAGGCTAGAGATCCACGGTGTCAGCCTGTTACAGCAAGTGTTACAGCGAGTGGTCCTGAGGACAAACCGAGAGGCACACGGAGAGTTGGAGAATCAAAGTTTATTCGCCGGCAGGCTCAGAGGGGTCTTGCCACCAAATTCTGAGCCCCGTCTACCCAATTTTTCCCGCTTTTATTAAGTTAGGGTGGTCCAAGGGGTGGATATCAGGTGGCCAATGCCTGCCAGGTAATAGGTTAGTTGATGTGTCAGGTAATAGGTTAATATTATGTTGATGCACCAGGTAATAGGGTAGTTGATGCACCAGGTAATAGGTTTAGTGTTATGTTGATGGGCCGGGTAATAGGTTAGTATTATACTGATGCGGGTCTTCCGTGAGGGGTGGGGGTCTTAGGTGGCTGATGTGCCAAGTAATAGATGGGGGTTTTCCTTATCAAGCCTAGCTCACTGCAACCTCAAACTCCTGGGCTCAAGCGATCCTCAAGTGCCAAGTAGTTGGGACTACAGGTGCTTGCCACTGCCCCTGGCTAATTTTTGTTTCTATTTTTTCTATTCTTAGTAGAGACGGGGATCTCACTCTTGCTCAGGCTGGTTTCGAACTCCTGACCTCAAGCAATCCTTCCACTTCAGCCTCCCAGAGTGTTAGGATTACAGGTGTGAGCCACCGTGCCCGGCCAGGAGTTTGATTCTTTACAACAGCTCCTTTTCACAGATCCAAAAAATGAAGACTCAGAGAAGCAAAGTGACTTGCTCAGGGTTGCACAGAGACTCAATCGGGGAAGCCAAAGTCAGAGCCCTGGCCTGTCTGTCTGCAAAGCTGGTGCTTTTTGTAACAAAGGCAAGAGAGAGAGAAGGGCAGGAGGGAGGTGGGATGGGACAGAGGAGCTGCTCAGGACAAAGAGGGCCACTGTGCAGACACAAAGACATGACCACAGAGGCCCCTGCGGGGGCTGGGCCAGACAGATGGCTAGAGCTGTGTGACTCTATCTGTGGGGACTGGGGGAGCTGCCAGGAGCCGCCTCCTAGACCCTCCCTGGTTGTGCTGGGGGCAAGGGCGTGTTGGTGTGCAGCAGCTATGAAATGGGTCAGGGAGGAGAAATGGACGAGGGATGGGCCCCTTTCCGCAGCCCCAGGCCTCCAGAGCCAGAGCTGCCCCTGGCTCCTCCTGGGCAGCCTGCCAGCTTAAGGAATCCCCCTCACGCCACCCACCGCCCCACGTTCCTGTACCTTAGTGGGGACCGGAGGAATCAGGCCACAGACTGTCTCTCACCCTCACAACCCTGCTTCTGACCACTCCCCCACCTCCCACAGCAGGAGGTCCCTTGTGACCTGCCCTGTTGGCCTTTCCACACTCACCTGTTCCACTCCTCATCAGCCTCCCACACAGCAGTCACATGGGATGTCCACGTTCTCCAAACCACTCTGTCCTTCCACTCCTGCGCCCGTGTTTGCTCGTGCTTTTCCTTCTTCCTGGGGGACTCTTTCCCCCGCTCCACTGTGGCCTGAAATCCCATCTCTCCCCCATGAACCAGCTCCACCAGCCAGCTCTCCTTCACACCCGCAGCTGGATTTAGCCTCACACATGAACCTGTTACTCCGCTCTGCCTCAAATGTTGGATTTCCCCACTCCTGCAATGCTTGTCCCATGCTGGCTTGTGTTGTAGTTGTTTGGATCCACAAAGCCTCCCTGGAAGAGGGGACATTTCAGCTGGGGCTTACAAGGCAGTGGACTTCGCTAGCGGCTGGCAGCGGTAAGCAAGTAACCAGAGCTCAGAGAGCCAGGGATACCAGCCCTACCTCCAAAATTTTATCTGAATCAGTCTGGTTCCTGAGTTCACATAGCAAGGAGTCCATAGTTCAGAATGGCGGGGGTATTGTCAAGGGCAAAGTCATCAAGGGTTTTATTTGCTGTACTAAGGAATTTTCTTGTTTGCTTGTTTAAAACACACTTGAATTTATTTCTCATTTCTGTAGTTTACTAAATAATTCATTTATTTTATCTTTACTATTTTCTTCCTCTTAATTACCTTGGGGTAGCTTTTTGCTCTTTTTCTACAAGCTTATTAAAATGAATGCCTATTTTGTTTCTTGTCATTCTTTTTAAAAGTAATGAAGGCATTTAAGGCTATCATTTCCTTCTGAACTCAGCTTTGGTTATATTAAACACATTTTGATATGTACAGTTTTCTTTATCATTACTTTATAACTAGTTGATAATTGAATTTTTAATTACTCTTTGACCAAACCAAAACTCTTTTTAGGAGGATATTTAGGTTTTGGTGTTCTTTTTATTGGTTAAATGTGCTGTGAATTTCTAGTTTTGTTGCAGATATAAGGGGTTAAATCAAAGTCTATAAAAACGCCGGGCGTGGTGGCTCATGCGTGTAATCCTAGCACTCTGGGAGGCCGAGGCAGGCAGATCATTTGAGCTCAGGAGTTCGAGACCAGCCTGAACAAGAGCGAGACCCTGTCTCTACCAAAAATAGAAAGAAATTAGGTGGACAACTAAAAAAAAAAAAAAAATATATATATATATATAAAATTAGCCAGGCATGGTGGTGTGTGCCTGTAGTCCCAGCTACTTGGGAGGCTGAGGTAGGAGGATCGCTTGAGCCCAGGAGTTTGAGGTTGCTGTGAGCTGACGCCATGGCACTCTAGCCCAGGCAACACAGTGAGACTCTGTCTAAAAAAAAAAAAAAAAAAGTCTATAAATAAGAGTTAAAGTTTATAGTTGTGTATATTTTATTTTTTTTAGAATTTACATTTAATGCATTCCATGGCTATTTTAAAAGGAGGTGTATTTTTTTTAAAAATAGGATCCAACTCTTGATATTTTATCAGTCTAGTCATACTATGTATGTACATGCATAACACGCATATGTAATATTTTAAAGTAGTGTATATCCATCTTTATTTTTAGCCTGCATAACCCATCAGGATGAGAATGATGTGTCTTCCACTTTTTGGTTTATATAAAACTCTCCTTCTATTTCTATTTCATCTATTTTGATACTCTGTTATTCAATATATGAAAGTTCATCATAACTCTTACTAGTAGTGTCTCCCTTTTGTCCTATTTGATGCTTTTAATGATTTTCATTATTTCTTACATCACTATTCCCATCTCCTACTTTATTTCATTTGCATTTACCCAACAGCTTTGTCTGTGCTTCTTCATGTAAACTTTTTGTTGTTTAACTTTTTTATTTGAAAATTTAAAAGAGTAATTTATTTACATAGTCCAAAAATAAAAAATATAAGAAAAAAAGATATGCAGACAAATGTCTCCCTGCATTCTCCATCATTCACATGCCCAGTTTCTGCTCCTCCCCTCACTCCTAACCTGGACAGTGGTTTTATTAGCTTCTTGTGCATTCCTGAGTTTCTTTGTGCAAATATAAACATTTTCATTTATTTTCCTTTAAAAAAAACTATGAAATGTAGCCGAAGACACACACTGACTCTTGCATTTTATTACTTAATGATGTAACTTGGATGGCTCACCCCTGTAATTCTAGCACTTTGGGAGGCTGAAGCGGGAGGATTGCTTGAGCCCAGAAATTCAAGACCAGCCTGGGCAATAGTGAGTCCCTGTCTCTACAAAAAATAAAAAAATTAGCCAGGCATGGTGGTGCATACCTGTAGTCCGAACCACTCGGGAGGCTGAGGCAGGAGGATCGCTTGAGCCCAGGAGTTGGAGACTGCAGTGAGCTATGATGATGCCACTGCACTCTAGCCTAGGCAAGACCCTGTCTCAAAAAAAAAAAAAAAAAAAAAAGAGTGGGGATCTTTCCAAATCAGTACATTGGAAACTTCCTCATTCTTTTCAGGGGCTACATAGTATCCTGTTGTATAGTTGTACCATCATGTATAATATTTAACTAATCCTCCACTGGTAGACATTTGGGTTGTTACCAGTTTTTGCTAGTACAAACAATTCTGCAAGGAATAACCTTGTACATACTTTTTGCTTGGGTGCAAATATATGTAGGAAAATTTCACAGAAATGTTAATACTAAATCAAAAGGATTGTGCATTTATGGATTTGATAATGACTGCCAAATTGCCCACTATTAGGCTTGTATCGTTGCTCCCATCAGCAATGTATGAGAATGCCTGTTTCCCCAACACTGTGATATCAAACTTATGGATTTTTGCCAATCTGATAGGTGAAAAATCATGTCTCACTGTAGTTTCGGCTTGCATTGCTTTTGTTTTGAGTGTATCTGTTCATAACAAAAGAATCGTTTAATGCCAGTGCCATGGCTCATGCCTGTAGTCCCAACTACTTGGGAAGTTAAGGAGGGAGGATCGCTTGGGTCAAGGAGCTTGAGGCTACAGTGAGCTATGATCCCACCACTGCATTTCAGCCTGGATGACAGAGAGAGACCCTATCACTAAAAAAAAAAAAAAAGAATCATTTAAGATCCATTTGCACATCGTTTTCTGTTATAGTCATGAGTTGCTTAACAATTGGGACACATTGTGAGAAATGCATCATTAGGAGATTTTGTCATTGTGTGAACATCATACAGTATACTTATGCCAACCTAGGTGATATAGCCTATTACACACCTCAGCTATATGGTATGGGCTATATTGCTCCTAGGCTACAAGCTTGTACAGTATGTTACTCTACTGAATACTGTAGGCTGTTATAACACAATAGTAAATATTTGTGTATCTGAACACATCAGAAGATAGGAAAGGTAAAGTAAAAATAAGGTATTATAATCTTATGAGACCACTATTGTATATGTGGTTCATCACAGAACAAAATGTTGCTATGTGGCACATGACCGTATATCCTTTAGCCATTTTTCTATTATACTGTTGGTCTTATTGACCAATTAGCTTTAGCTTTTGATATTTTTTGAAGGTTATCCATCCCTCTGTCTGTCACCTGAGTTGAAAATGATTTTTCTTGGGTTGTCATTTGTCATTAGGATTTACTTACTGTCTTGTTCTGTTTTCTGTTGCTATAACTGAATACCACAGACCAGGTAATTTATAAAGAATAGAGGTTTATTTAGCTCATGGTTCTAGAGACCAAGATGTTCAAGAGCATGGTGCAAGTTTCTTTCCCTTCAATAGCATAGCTTAATTTATTTATACCTATTTTATAACTAATATGGCCTCATTTTTTTATTGTAAAATTTTAAAATTTTATTTTTAATTTTTTAAGACACCAGGTCCTGGTTACCATCCCTGACAAGCTAAGAGTTGAGGTAAGTAATGCACTGTGGTCTCATTTTGTTTCCTTACGTTTGTGCTTCCTTATTGCTTGTTTTTTGTTCTTTGCTAAAGAGTCTAGTTTTTTCTTGCTTTTATCTTCTATAATGATTTAGAAAGTGGAGATCTAGTTTGTAATTCTGTAAATCTTTAGAGTAGTCAAACACATATATTTAAATTCATATGTATCAAATGTATCAAATTACCAAAGTCAATAAAAGGTGCCATTTATTATAGGTACTGGCTGCTTTTAATAAATCTCTACTATTGTATGCGTTTTATGGTTGAGGAAACTAAAGCCCAGCGTGCTTAAGTAGTTTGCCCAAGGTCACCCAATAATTTTTGATGCTCTCTGGATGGTGAGAAATTTAGCAGGCTTAGGCCAGTCAGGGCCACCCCTGGAGCTGGACTGAAGGAAATCTCAGCTAAATGACATTGCTGAAAGTGAGGGAGGGGTGAATTCCTCAAATTAAAATCCATATGGCCTTACAATCTTTGATATCAAACTCTTGGACTTTTGCCAATCTGGTTTGTGAAAAATCATGTTTCACTATAGCTGTGGTTTGCATTTCTCTTACAAGTAAGACCAAGCATCTTTTCACATGTTTGAGACCATTTGCATTTCCATTTCTGTGAACTGCCTGTTTGTATCCTTTGCCTACTTGGGAGATGCCCAGCAAGTAACCACTACATCAAAGCTTCCTGGATGTTTGTTTCGAGAATACCAAACAGATGTCTTTTAGAGTTTTACTCTTGTTTCTTACAGAAAGTCATTTCAGAGATAATAAGCTCTTCATCTGAACCTTCAGAACAATTTCCTTCCTCCTTGTGCTATAGGATATTTTCACAGGTCCCATGTTGATTGTATTTGTTCACTCTCTCTTGATCAAGCAGAGGCAAAGCCGGGCCAGGCACTGCCTCCTGGCCTTCTCAACCTTACGTTGGATTGCTCAATAACTGTAGAAGTCTCAATTCCACCATTAGACAGACAGTGCAGACACAAAAAGAGAAGCTGATAGAGTGGATTAGGGGACTTGTGGTCACCATTATCATCAATAATAGCTGCCCCTTAAACAACACTGCATATGTAAATTTATTTATGTATACGTATGAGTGTATGTGTGTGTGTATGTATATACACTAAATGTTTATGTATTGAATTTATACACACATAAATTTAGTTCTCACAACAGTTCTATAAAATAGGTACTATTACTATCCTCATTTTACAGATGACAAAGATGAGGCATAGAGAGGTTATACAACTTGTCCAAGCTCATACAGCTAGTCACTGGTGGAGCCAGGACTCTGCCTACGTCATCTGGCCCCCAGAATCCATGCCCTCAACCACTCTGACTGGCTTGGAAGGTCCTTCCTGTGTTGCTGGGGTATGGCCCCAAATCCACCTGGTTAGTGCTGCCCCTGGGTCCCTGAGACAGGGGTAGCCAGTGGGAACTAGCCTGTCTTATCTACTTTGAAACTATTAGTTCTTCATTCATTAATCATTTAATCCTCTGATTCATTCGACAAATGTTTATTGATTGTGTGCCAAGTCCTGTGCTAGGTGCCAGAGATATGATAAATTAGATATGGTCCTTGCGCTTAGAGAACTTGCAGTAAAGGGGGGTGGCAGTAAGACATGGTCAGTTAATGACACAGGATGACACATGCTGTTCTGTTTCAGAGGGAGAAGCAAGTGGTGTGTCATCCAAGAATGTGTTTCTCAGTCTGGCCCCATCCACCATCTAGTTAGCACAATTTCTCCCTTGCACTTTGCCCTGTGATCCTCTCTTATCTTTAGTTTACATAGCATCGCTGGAAGTTTTTGTATTTTTGCATATCTTCCTTAGCATTTTCACAGAGTATAGAGATCAGTCATTATCTGCTGTCATTTTTTTATTATCCCAGAAAAGTAGCCTTGCTCCTCTGAGTGATCTGGAGGCAGGGAAGGGTTCTGAGTAGGGCAGATGGGCACTTTAGAACGACCACTCCGGCTGTAGGGTGGGACATAAATTAAATGTGAGAGATGAGGCAGGTAGCCCAGTGGGGAAACCACTCCATAGTCCAGGTAGAACATGAGATCTGAGCAAAGCCTGTGGCTGGGGAAGGAGAGGAGGGTATGGACCCAAGGAATATTAAGGAAATGGAATTGAAGGGATTTACTAATTAAATCAACAATGTTTAATTAGCATTTACTAAGTATCAGGCACTGTGCCAGGTGCCAGGAACAAGATAGACACTAAGTTCCTGCCTCCATTGAGTCTGGGGGGTGGGGAATGGACAATTGGAGCCTTTACAAAAATAAAGATGATAAATGATGCAACAGGAGAAGTCCAGGGCACTGCAGGAAAACAGAGAGGGGCGTATGAGGGGGTGAGAGGGAGGAGTCCTGGCTGATGCCGGATTTCTGCCTTGGTTGCAGCAGTAGATGGTGGTGCCGTTGCCTGAGCCACGGAACTCAGGAGGGCAGAACCCTACGAATGTCTCTCTGGGTCCCCCAAGCCCAGAACAGGGCAAGAGCAGGGCAAGAGACAGTAAGCAAGTGACTGTTGAATGAATAAATAAATGTGAATACTCCCCAGCCTCAGCCTGACCCTAAAAGAGGAAGATGAGGAATGGTCCAGAAAGAAACTTGAAGTTCCAGGAAGACCAGTGGTTACCCAACACCCACAAACCGTCAGCCTCTTCCTAGTTACCCAATGGGCCAGATGAGGCAGCCATGACTCTCCTAATGTCCAGTGGGCAGACTCAGCACATCCCCGATTACTCTGAGGCTAAGTGTGGGCCCCAAAAGTTATCAGAGGCCTTCCTGGAGCAGGCAGGAGGGAAGAATCAGCCCTACAAAGTCCCTGGGTATGTGTCCCCAGAGTTGGGGCCCTTCCTCTGACTCCTGCACCTCCTGTGTATCCCTCTGGCTCAGCATTAGCCCCCTGGGTCTGGGTCTGCCTGCCTCCATCCAAAAGCAGAGACTCATAATTATCCTCTGTGTCCCCAGCACCCAGCCCAGATACCCCTTCCCCCCACACGTGATAGAAAATGTTTTCTGAGTTAGTTCAGAGAGAGCCGTACCCTGACCCCCAGGGGCAGTCTCTCCCACTCTCAGGAGAAGGCTCACCAGAAGCCACACAAATGCCTGCCCCATTCTTGGCATGTGGCAAGGATGCCCATGGTCACATCCCTGAGTGGGTGGGCCGAGGCTGTGACAGTGTCTGACCCAGGGTAGGGAAGGCACCAACCCACTGCCCTGCCCCTGCCCCCTGCCCCTGTCAATATCTGAGAGTCTTAGAACTGGAGACTCTTTGAATCTAACAGATAGAAAGGCCCTCTGTGGTCATGTGGTCCAGCTGCCCTTTTTTTTCTGTCTCCTTGGTCCATTCATTCTCCCTAATAATCATTTACTGGCCATCAGAAAAATTGTCTACATTCTCCATCTCCTCCCTCCTCGATGAAAAAGGGCGTACAAGCTTCTCTACGCCATCGCGGGGCTGGGGTAATCACTCTGAGCCTCTCCCCGTGCAAGTTCAATCTGCACGCCTTTTGCCCATTAATCTGCCCTTGGTCAGCTGGATTGTTCGGTGAACCTTCAGAGGGCAAAAAGGACGTTTGCCCTTGGCCCCTAAAGTCACTGGCCAGGTGTTTGCCATCAGCATAGGGTCACATGGAACTGGCAGGGAAACACTGTGGCCTCTTCCGCTCCTGTCACTGCCAGTAGGTGGCAAAAGGCCCAGCAGCCCCTGGCAAATGCATCTGTGTGCGTGTGTGTGTGTGTGTGTGCGCTTGTGAGTGTTTTTGTCAGTTGTGTTTATTTTATCCACAGATATTTATATAAATATATGTTACTATATATTTATATATACACATATGTAATTATATATACCATGTTTATTTATAAATATATATTTTATGTGCATATATATTTAATACATAACTTTTTCTTCTCACTTGCATGGGCAAACACCACCACAGACTGGCAGACAACACTACAAATTCATACATATAAATATCTATATTTTAATTTTTAGTTATTTATATATCACTGTATATAATTATATATGTAACATATTTCTTATATATTTAAAAGTATAAACCTTTTATTTGTGCGTGTACATATATTTCCAGTTTTGTCATTCCTTGTGTTTGTCCGTATGAAACATTCCACAGCGACAGACCGGGCTACACTGTTTCTTAAGAGCAGTGGCTCTGAAACCCTGAGAGCCCCCCGAGTGCTGTCCTCTGGTCTGGTGTGAGGACGCAGCTGTACGCTGGACTCTGGATGTTAGGGCCACTTGTTTTCGTGGTGTTTCCAGGAGGTCCAGCTCCCACTCCAGGACAAGGCAGAGAGTTGACTGGCTATTCTGGGGCCAGTAACATCAAGTGGTCTCCCATTCAAGTCCTGTCTGGTTGCAACCCCTCTGAGTGGCTAAAAAGAGAAGAGAGGGGCTCTTTCAGCTTGCTCCGCTGTACACTTGTCAACCTAGGCTGGTGACCTAAAGGCCAGCTCAGAAGCTCACATTGCTCTTCCCTTTTAAGGAATCCCAACTGACCTGTCCCACCCTGATCACAATGCCCTCAGCAACAGGAACTCTCCCCATCCTGCCACCTGGACCAGCATTCCATTAAATATCACTTCCCTGAGGGTCTCCTCTCATCTTCAAGGCCACAGAGACCTCACCCTGCCTCCAGGGCCCGGAACAGCCCATAAGAGCCAGGACAGGGGGTGAGAGTGGCCTACGTACCTTGCCATCCCTGAGAGATGAGGAAGTGAGCAGTAGGTCCTTGCTCAAAGGCCACAGTTGAAGTGCCATCATGTGCAATAACCAAACCATCAGTGGGGCCACATCAAGGCCAAGAAAGGCAAGAGACAGGCCATTCTGCCAAGCAGGAAGCTGAAGTGTTGTGGCTATTTTGAGGCAGCGTGCAACAGTGGCTAAGAACAGCTCTGCTGTGCCCTGGCTGTGTGACCTGGTGCTTAATCTTTCTGAACCTCAGCTTTCTCTTCTCTTCTCTTCTCCTCTCCTCTTCTCTCTTCTTCTCTTCTCTTCTTTTCTTCCCTTTTTTAAAACGGGCTCTTGCTCTGTTGCCCAGGCTGAACTTGAACTCTTGGGCTCAAGGATACCCCCCCTCCTCAGCCTTCCAAGTAGCCACCAAACCTTGGTTTTCTTCTTGGTAAAATGGGCCAATGATGCTGGCCTGGTGGGATGGTGTGCGGATTAAATGACTGTGTGTAAAGCAAAGGTCATCCTAGTGCAGCCCTAGGGAGGTGCTCTGTGGAATCTGTGTTCTCACTTGGCAGCATCAGGAGACTGAGGGGCACACACCGCCCTGGCTCCTCAGGACCCCTCTAGGCAGCCCACGTTCCCGCCAGGGCTGGGCCTGTGCAGGCCGATGCCAACCGCAGCTGGGAACTGCAGCTGCCACTGTGAGGGGAGAGGCCTGCTCTGCCCTGGGGATTGCCCAACACCAACGGTTGCGCCCATCTGTGGGCTCCCCACCCTTCGGGTCTTTTCTACCTGAGAGTGAGCGAGGGCTCTCCTTCCTGCCCTAGAATCACTTACTTGGATGGCTCTTCAAGCAAGACGTCATATGTTTACCAAAATTTCCCAAGTGTCTGCCGGGAACACGGTCCTGCTGGGGAGGTCCAGGGGACCAGGAGAGTAGGGAAGGGGAGGGGGCGCCATGCAGCTAGCCGTATTAAATTAGCTCTCAAGTGTTAAACAAAGGGTTTTGTTTTTTCTGACTCTAGAAATAACGCCTCTTCGTTGCGGAGCATTTGAAAAATACAGAAAAATTTAAAACAGAAAATGAAAAATCTTGACCGTCCTGAATCATATAAGTAATGGATGTTAAGATTTTGTTGTGTTTTATATCATGGTTTCTATGTATTTTAACCTAGCCATAATGTGTATAGATAATTGTATATCCTGCTTTTTTTTTCACTCATCGCAATGGTGCAAGCATCTTCCTGGGTTTTCACAAGCCAGCCAGTTAAATTCTACCCAGTTGATTTTAGCCCATCACTCTAACAAAAATCCTTAACTTTTGTTGGGACTTAGCTGTGTGGTCCCGGCATGGACCGGTGCTGGGTCCAGCCTGCAGGGAAAGGGGGCGGGGGTGGGGAGGAGGAAGAGAGGAGACGCAAAAGAAAGAGGAGGAGGAGACAAAACCAGCTCCAAGGAGGTTCACTCTCTCTGCCTGTCCCTTCCTCTCAGGCTAAATCGTTTCTCAGTATGAAAATGACGGCCAGTCATCTGACTCCCAGGGTCATCTGGACGCACCTGATGTCCTTCTGAGTCTTCTCCCTGCTCCCTTTGCACACCCAACCCTTAAGGGAAGGGAACTCACTCCCTGCCTGGAAAAAAGCCTTCCTCTTTGGGGGTTATCCCTGAAGACCCTGGGCGGCAAAGACCCCTGCCCCAGCCACTTGGCTCCTCTGCCCACTTGTCACATGACCTGATTTTCAGGCCTCTGTAGTTTTATCACCTTCTCATGATCCAGAGCATTCTCCAACATGTCAGAGCTCCAGGTGGGTCTGGCTGAGTGTGCAGCAGGGTAGGGCAGTCCCTTTCTCTGTTCTGGATGCTATATCTCTGTTAATGCAGCCTACGTGCGCATTTGCTTATTTGGCAGCCACTGCCTTTGCTCATGTAGAGCTTGTGGTCAGCTCAAATTCTGCGGTCCTTTTTGTATCATTGTTGGTAAACCAGTTCTCCCATATCCTGTGCTTAGACAATCTCTTGAAGAAACCGCATACAAGCCTTGGCCCTTTTTATACATTTGCATTGTAATTTTTAGCTCTCCTTCCTGGTTTCTTGTCATGGGTGAACTTGGTATATGTGCACCATGTCTCTATCCAACCTATCGATGAGGTGATAATCTGAACCTGGACCAAGACAGACTTCCCTTATGGCTCCATAACTGGAGCCGTAAGTTTGATCAGCTTCTTAAAAACCTGTGAAGAAATAGCACCTTCTTTAAAAATCCAATCATGTATTAGTATACACACAAAATAATTGAAATCAGATACTCACATACTTACACACAATTGTTCACAGCCAAATATTCACAGCAGCCAAAAGGTGGAAATAGTCTGAATGTCCATCAACAGATGAATGGATAAACAAAATGTGGCATACATACAATGAAATATTACTCAGCCATAAAAAGGAATGAAGTTCTGATACATGCTACCAAAAGCATTATGCTGAGTGAAAGAAGCCAGACACAAAAGGTCACATGTTATGTGATTCCATACATACGAAACATCCAGAATAAATAAATCCATAGAGAGAGAAAGCAGATTAGTGGTTGCCAGGGACTGAGGGGTGGGGAGAATAGAGAGTGACAGCTTAATGGGTACAGGGTTTTCTTTTGAGGTGATTGTCAGGTGTGGGGACCAGAAGTCAGGTCCTTGTGTTCCCTGGTTCTTGGTTCCCAGTACCGAGGAATGGTTACTGGTGCCAAGTCATCAGAACAAGTGATCAGACCAGGCAGATGCAAGGAAAGTGCAAAAGTTTGTTAAGGAATAGTATGTTCCAGAGAAGGAATGGGTCAACCCCCTTGAGTGGAGGAGACCCTGAGTTTAACAAGATTTTCCCTTTTATGCTGATTCCCTAATTTTATGTTAAGCGGGGGTGGAATATTCATGGTTTTTCTTGGAAAAAGGTGGAAAAATTCTTGGAATGGCGAATCCTCCCCTTTTCTATCCTCGTAAGGCAATTTCTGGGGGTTGCCATGGTATTTGTAAACTGTCATGGCACTGGTGGGTGTGATTTTTACTATGTTAATGAGGGTAGGTCACCTGATGCTTCTGTCACCTTATACGCATGCTCCAAAGACCCTCATTTGTGATCTTTGTCATATCTCCACTTTGTGGCCTTTCTACCTCTTTCTGGTTGGTCAGTCCTCAGAGACTCCTTATCGTAGACCAAATATCTGGTCAATCCTTGGGGACCCTTTGATGCATCATCTGTTCTTTCTTGGAAGCCCCCCTTCTGGTCAATTTGTTCCTCCTAGTAGACAAAGCATCTCCTAACGTCATCTATTTCTCAATGGAACCCCCCTCCCCAAGACAAAGCATCTGTTCCCCTCCCTCCTTGTCCCAACCTAACATGATGAAAATGTTTTGAAACAATAGGGGTGGTGGTTGCTCAACACTGTGAATACACTAAATGCCACTGAAATATATACTTTAAAATGGCTCATTTTATATTATGTGAGTTTCACCTCAATAAAAAAAATTCATTTGCAAAAGAAAAGAAATCTGATTACTCATTCAACCTACAATCTTGTGCTAGGTATTGAGATCACTGAAATGAATTAGATCTGGTTCCTGCTAATGCTAATAGAGCCCGTAGCCTTAGAAGCTGAGATGCGGCAGCTGAACCCAGAACTCGAATGCTACTTCTGAGATTTACCTTCCATGTGGGTTCTCTTATTGATTACTACTACCACCATGCAGACTCCCAGGTGGACTGCTCCTCCCTTCTCAGCGAGCTGGGTTGGTATGACACAGAATGCATCCTTCTAGTAACTTTGCTGTGGAGAAATCTGACAATCACTAACTCTGCCATGTGATCAAGTTTAATATTAACAGTGATGTGTCATGAATGTACTGTTGATATGATGCAATGAGAATGGCACTTCACCTCTGGGACCTTCCTCCCAAGAACTCCTAACTCCAATCTAATCATGAGAAAAACACCAAAAAGCCCAAACTGAGGGACAGTCTACAAAATACCTGACCGATACTCAAGACTGTCAAGGTCACCAAAAACAAGGAAAATCTGAGCAGCTGTCCCAGACCAGCAAGAAGGTAAGGAGACATGATGACTAAATGTAATGTAGTATCTTGGATGGAAGTCTAGGACAGAAAAAAGACATTGGTAAAAGTTAAGGAAGTCTGCGTAAAGTATGGGCTTTAGTTAATGCTATGTTGCCTAGGCTGGATTCGAACTCTTGGGCTTGAGCGATCCTCCCTCCTCAGCCTTCCGAGTAGCTGTGACACATACCACCAAACATCGGTTTTCTTGTTGGTAAAATGGGCTAATGATGTTGACCTGGTGGGACGATGTGTGGATTAAATGAGTATGTGTAAAGAAAAGGTCATCCCAGGGCAGCACTAGGGAGGTATCAATATTGGCTCATTAGCTGTGGCAAATATAAGGTGTTAACAATAGAGGAGAGTGGGCAGGGAGATAACAAGAACCCTCTATACAATCTTCCCAACTTATTTGTAAATCTAAAACTATTCTTTGAAACAGTTTATTTATTTGTTTAAAAAGTTTAAATGTTGTCTTTAAAAATGCATCCCTTGAAAATCCTTAAAGTGACTGTAGCAAGGTTGTTAGACAGAGATGACAAGGGAAATGAACAGAGTGGAGTGTGACCTACTGAACAGTTTGTGAATAAGGTGTCACGTGTTCCCCAGGTGCTAATTGACTCCAGGAAGAAACTTAAGTCTTTCTCTGATGGCCACACTCCCTTTCCGGTTCCTAACCTACCTCTTTTTAATAGACCCTTGATTTGGGAGCACCCTTATGGACACCAGTACCTTTCGAAGTCCAGACTACGAGTCAGGGCCTCTCTCCCACAGCCATCAGGCCCGCAGCACCTGCTTTCCAGGCCTTGGACCACACATCTTCCCCAGGGGACTTATACCAGGAAGAACTTCAAATGAGCTATTTCACCGCTTTCCCACAGGGGTGTGGCCTTGCTGCCAGATGGTTTTGTTCTACCCAACAGTAGAATGGTATCTTAATCCAGCAGAATATCCACAGATGCTCCCACCCACTAACCAGGGTAGTAGAATGTTTACTCTACTGAGTAGACATTCCTCCATTTGGTACATAAAGGTACCATGGATGCCTTTGCCTGGGGCCGTCCTTAAATACCAATGCAGATCAGGGCGTGCAGTGGATAAGAGGGATGGTTTGGAATACACAACCCTAGAGTCAGATCCTAGCTCTATCACTTGTTAATTTACTTAAACCTTATGACTCTCAGTTTCTACAACTGTAAAATAAGGGTAATAATAATGTCTGTTTTATAGGATTGTGGGGAGATTAGATGAGCTAATTCATGTAACGTGCTTAATACAGTACTTGGCACAAGGTAATCATTCAGATATGATACTGCAAAATGACATCCTCAGCTCTCCTCATCTTTCAGCTGTTGGACACTGTTGGAACGAAAGGAGGCTGGTTGGGCCAGTGAATCCATGCAGGTTTCTCCTGCTCACCACCTACCGCCAAGCGGCCATGGGCTCACAGACCTTCGGGTAAGTGACAGGACCTGGAATGTGGTTGACAGAGGGTCTAAGATCCTCTCCTCTGTGGTTTCCACAGTTTACCTTTTTGAAGGTTGGCTCTCTGGTCTGCAGATATTTATGTTCACTGTGATTCAAAGATCTTCGACACTGGTTCTGTGTGCTCAATAGCGGGCTCCATTGTGCCCAGGCTGCAGTTCCATCCAAAACTCCTCTGGAGAAGTTGGGGGAGTCCAGGAAGGTCTGAAGCTCACTCATCCTGGCCTTCCCACACCTAAACCCTGTGGTCTCCTTTTCCCAAGCCCTTGGCTTCCAGGTCAAGTTGGGGAGGTCTTGTTCCATGATTCTTTTGTGTCTCTGAATGTTGTCTCCATAACCAAACTGGAAGATACCCATAGGGCATATCTCCTTCTCTTCTTGACTCTCCCTGCAGTATATAAAGGTAAGGTCAAGGCCAAGGAATCTCAAATACTGATCCACACACCTACTGTGAATATCCCCAGAGAGAGATACCATTCCCTGGTTAAGGAAAACTATTGTTGCCATTGCTAGTGATAACTCCATAATGATGACCAAGAATCACCACCTTCTACTTGGTAGGCTGAGGTGGAGGATCACTTGAGATCAGGAGCTTGAGTCCAACTTGGGCAACATAGCAAGACCCATCTCTGAACAAATAAAAAACAAATTAGCCAGGCGTGGTGCTGTGAACCTATAGTCTCAACTACTCTGGAGGCTGAGGCAGGAGAAACACCTGAGCCCAGGAGTTTGACACCAGCCTGGGCAATACAGCAAGACCTCATCTCTGAAAAAAAAAAAAAACAGTCACCACTTTTACCATACCATCAATCACTGTAACAAATCTGGTCTCATCACAATGCCTTTAATGATAGTTGTAATTTATTGAGCACCTAGTATGTGCCAGACAATGAAATAAGGGCTTTCCACATATGATCTTAATCGAATCATCTAAAGTTCACACTCTTAATACATAACCCTGCTCTAGTCCTGGTCCAGGAGTGCAAAACCCTCCTTCCTTCTGCTCAGAAACATTTGCATCTGCTTTCGTTGCTGTGTTTTTGCCACTGTGAACACTGCTCAAGGACAGGTCCTAGAAGACTATCCCAGGATGTGTGAAGGCACCTGGAGAGAGGGCAGACCTGGAAACCTGAGCTGGGTACTCAGCATGCCAAAGGTCTCAGCTCTGCCCATGAGCTAAGAGCTGGCAATGACCTTGGAACTGGAAGCTAGCATAATCAGAAACTCAGTAAGCCTCCACCAGAAGACAGGGACTTTAACCAGGCTTCAGGCTCCTGTCAAAGTTCTTGGATGGAGTTGATGAAAAGTCCACAGGTTCCAGGGAAGCAACACCTGCCACCAAAGCCACAAGTCCATTAGTGATACAGATGCTACAAAAAAAAAAAAAAAAAAAAGAGAGAGAGAGAGAGAGAGGACTGACTGGATCCTGAAACCTGTAGAAAAAGAGGAAGGGGTGACAAGGAATTTGCCCAGGGCCAAACTTGACTCTGAAGAGACTGTCACAGAGTGGCTCTCAAGGTCTTGTGCATGTCTGTACCCGAAAGTACTTTATATTCTGCAGGGCCATCATCAGGTGAATCATCATGAAAACTGCCACATGTCCATCCCAGTGAGGACCTGCCCTGTACCAGGCATGAACCTGGAGAGGCCAGGGAGGTCTAAGACATGGGTCGATGTGGCCTGAGCTCCCAGAGACCCCCTGGCGTGCCAGGCATTAGCCCTTTAGTTGAAGGACTGTGAGGAGGCCCAGGTAGTGTACCCAGGGGCAGCCTCAGTGGAGCACTTGGAGGTCTCAGAGCAGCTACAGCCGTACCATTTTGTGCTAGCTGCATATCAGCCCCAATTGTGCCCTGGCACCCAGCACTCTGCCTGGCACACAGTAAGTGCTTATTGAGCACATAGATGAGAGGATGAAAGGTCCCTGCACTTGAGGCATTCACAGTCTAGCAGGGGAGACATGGCACACTGACGACCCATGAAGATTCTTCGCTGAGGTAGCCTCAGATTTTGGCCACTAAAATCCTTGAGGTAGCAAAGCACTTCCAGGACCAGGTGGAGGGTGGTGCATGGGCGGAGGTGTGAGCAGGGCTGCAGAGAAATGCTGCGTGTGTGCACAGGGCTTAGCTGTCCAAAGACATGACTCAGGGCAGGGTGGCAGGCTGGAGGAAGGGTGGGGCGACCGGGGAAAGTGCCAGTGAACCCCAGGAGGAGCCAGTCTCAAACCTGCCTTCCTGCTATCCTACCTCCCTCCACAGTTTACTGCTCTGGGCAAAAGGCACTGCAGAAGATTACAGACAAGCAACAGCTCTGATGGCATCTGCAACATAAGTCATAAAGATCAAAATGGGATAAAGCTGGAATGAGTTTCTGAGTGCCACAAATGAATATTAATAATGCCTAAGAGATTACTTCAAAAAATGGGGGAAGCTCAGTGTAACAGAAGGAGCTTGAGCCTCAGCGTTAGACAAACCTGTTAAAATCCTGGCTTAGGCCAGGTGGTGGCTCACGCCTGTAATCCTAGCACTCTGGGAGGCCGAGGCGGGTGGATCGTTTGAGTTCAGGAGTTCGAGACCAGCCTAAGCAAGAGCGAGACCCCGCCTCTACTGAAAAAATAGAAAAAAATTGGCTGGACAACTAAAAATATATAGGAAAAAAAAATTAGTCGGGCATGGTGGCGCATGCTTGTAGTCCCAGCTACCCGGGAGGCTGAGGCAGGAGGATCACTTGAGCCCAGGAGTTTGAGGTTGCTGTGAGCTAGGCTGACTCCATGGCACTCTAGCCCAGGCAACAGAGTGAGACCCTGTCTCAACAAAAAAAAAAAAAAAAAAAAAAGAGACAGAAAATCCTGGCTTAGCCATTAGCATTTAAACTCCCTGAGCCTCATTTTCTTCTTTAATCTGGATGCTGGAGATGATATCTGTAGGAGGCCTGGCTCATTCAGTCGGGGCTCGGTGAAGGATAAGTAGACATGGCCCTGTCACTGCCACTGCACTGTCCCAGACCATAGCTGTGAAAGGGCCCAGCCAAACAGATGCTGAAACCACAGGGACCTCCATAAAGAGGAGAAAGTCACTCACCTTTTCTAACACTGCAGAGTGATTGTGTTACCTACTAAAAATTGCCCCAAGCAACATTCGATGCTGAGGAGAGAGAACAATGCGGTGTGACTGGTCCTCCCAGGTAAGCAGAGCAGCCACACAGCCTTATTTCCCTGCCATTGGCTCTCTATCAATTCATCTCCTGGGTCAGGGCTCAGCCCAGTGCTAGAGGGGATGAGAGAAGAGGACAATCCAGTCCCTGCCCTCTAGAAATGCAGAATCTCACAGGGCCAGGCTCTCTGAGCAAGGGCATGCCACGATGCTGACCTCACCACAGCACGAGCCGGGGCTGCCTCGTTCAGGCTCTTTGCATGGTGGCCTCTCAGCCTCATCCCCACTGATCCTCCTCCACGCCAGCCACACCCCACCCTTGTTCTTTCATGGCACACTCTAGGCCTTCTCCTGCGCTGTTTCCTCCATCTGGAAGGCCCTTTTTCCAACTCCCATGCCTTCCCTCTTCCGGGAAGATTTCCTGGAATGCCCTCCCTGCTCTGTTCTCCCTTAGCACTGGCAGTCATTCACTGAAGCCTGCTCCATGGTGACTGAATACAATGGAATGTGGCCCCTGCCTGCAGGAAGCTTCCAGTCACATGGAACGGTCAGTCCCAGTGAAAGGGCAATTAATTCTCTCCTGGTTGTGATCGTTTGTGTGTCTGTCTCTGCACTGCACTGTGTGCTCCAGGGAGGCAGGGGCCATGTCTGTCCTGATCACTGTGTGTGTGTGTCCACAGCTTGCTCCAGGGCCTGCTCCAGAGAGGGTGCTCAGTTGATTGAAGTGTGACTGCCAGCACCCGGGAACTGAGAGGAGGCGGTCATGATGCTGAAGAACAGCCAAGGAAGGGCTCCTGGAGGAGGCTGTGGGTAGAGTTTGTACAGGAGGGAAAGAGGTGGGGCTGGAAGAGGGTGTGGAGGTTAAGAGTAGTCTGGGCTATGCAGGAGACATGGGGAGGGAGGTGGTGAGATCAGCTGACTGCGGGGCAGGAGGAGTTCAGGTGCTGCCTCCCTCCATAGCTCTTGGTTTCCCCCAATCCTGGGTTCTCCCCCCCATCCCCCTACCTTGCAACAAAGCATCCAGAAGTCCATGAATAAAGGACCTAGAAGACATCAAGGCAGGTGGCAATAGCTCTAGTTGTCTGAGAGTCTAGGACATTCTTCTGTTAAAGTACCAGCTCCAATCACCTTCCCTACCTAGAATTGCCAAAGTACAAGGCATCCAGTTAAATTTGAATTTCAGCAAACAATGAATAATTCTTTAGCATAAGGAATATTTGGGACATGCTTACCCTAAAAAATTATTCATTGCTACTCTGAAATTCAAATTTAATGGAACATCTTGTATTTTTGTTTGCTAAACCTTGCAAACCCGTCCCATTTCAGAATCTGTCACTCACCCCTGTCCTGAGCGCCCAGGGAACCATCAGAGGCTGTGGGCCTCCTGCAACAACTCAAGGAAACAGGAATTTAGAGCTGCAGGGAACATCGAAGACTGTCTAGTCCCATCCCTTCCCCCATATGTGGACCAGGAGGCCTAGGCCGGGAAGGAACAGGCACTGGTAAGTCCTTCAGCAGCTCTCAACTGCTTGGCTGTAACTCGGGCCTCCCAGAGAGCCGAAGGACACTCCGTGGGGAGTTGCTCAGGAAAGACCTGTCCATCATTCTAGGCAAGGCAGGGCAGGGAATCCCCGGATTTCTGCCCTCACCCCAGGCTGTTGTTTCCTGGATCCTGACACCCGCAAGCAAGTCACCTCCACCTCCCAAGCTAGATCTTGTGCAATGCCAAGGCCCCAGGGCTCCTCAGCTCTTACCTGGCTCCTTGGCCTGAGCCAAATGGGCGGATCAGAGGAGGCTCTTCAGAAGGGCCGAGTGGGCGGGGCTGGACCGAGTGGGCGGGGCTGCTCCTGCCTGAGGCTCTTTTCCCAGCGGTCTTCGGCCCCTCTACCGGCCTGGCCAAGAGTGGCTCTCACAGATGATCCAGCTTGATTCCAGTGGTGCAACTGGAGGCGGGGGAGGAAACAGACTTGACCAAAATTGCCCAGCCAGTCAGGCCTGCGGGGCTTCCTGTGAAGCGGCCATTCCCGCTCTCTGCTCAAATTGCCCACCCCTCTGTGTTCTGTGTTTCTTCATCTCGCCTTTCCCTCCTTGACATCGTATTATGTATGTATTAGTGTGCTTATTGCTAGCCTTCAGTTAGAACGTAAATCCTGCTCACTGTCTGGAAAGCGCAGAACAGTGGCGCTATTGAAATTGCCCTTGTTGCATTTCACCTTGGGTGGCACACGGTACACGAAGCCTCCGTTTCCCACACTCAGACATGCATCACAGCACCCGGCAGGAGACTGTCCCGTGCAGGGCTGTGTGCTCCCCCAGGACTGGGTCTGCAGCTCCCTCCTCTGATTATAAAAGGAAATAGCCTGGGAGAACAATGATTTTCTGTCTCTTTGAAATTTCCCCCACTCTTTTAACTGAAACCGGCATCCCTGCCTCAGGCCAGTGGTAGGGAGGAGCAGGGAGAAGGCCTTTTGTTCTTATCCCAGGTGGCGCTGCTGGCTGGCCCACAGGCTTTGTCTTTGGCGAAGATGAGAATAGAATAGTTAACCACAATAGCCCAGAACTGAGAAGCCCTCCCTTTAAAAGCTCTGTATTTCTGCCTATGTTCAGGAAATTTGGATTTCGAGACGAGAAGGTCTACCATTTTTCCTCCTTTGCCAGCGAAGTAAAATCTCTTTCCTCATCCCCAAAACATTGTCCTCGTTTTTCTGATTCGGCCTTGTGGACAAGTGCCGAGTTTTCGATAACATGATCACAGCCCCGTCTGGATCCTGGGACTGAGGAAGTAGCAGCACGGGTTGGGATGGGTTGATGGTGCTGCTTGGCACCAGTGCCTTCGCCTGGACCACACAAGCCCACAACACCTGGGCATGGCCCAGGAGCTCAATCCCAGAGCCATACTGAACTGGCTGCGCCCAGACAGTCTGGCCCAGGGTACAGCTCTGAGGCAGGAGCTGATGGCCTGTCTGCCTTGCTGTGTGACCTGTGCTGTCCCTACCCCTTGCAGGGTCTCGTTCTGCCTGTCTGCACAATGATGTCTCTGACTGATCTCTAAGGCCTACCAGCTTGGCCCGCCCACAGCTTCTTCCTCCTCCCTCTCCACCCCCAAACCTCTGTGCCAGCCGCTCCTGCCCTGCCCTGGGGTGTCCCTTATTCTGGAGGCCCAGACCCTCCCCTTCACCCTGGTCAGACTCTTTGCTGACCCTATCCTCTGTCCTTCCCCTGTCTATCTTGGGAACTATGGGTGATAGGGGCCTAAGGGACTGTCCCTGGGATATTTGGGATACTTTAAGTCATCCAGAAAACATTTTTCAGAGAAAATCTACCCAGACTTGCCTGGCCCCAGCCCATTAACCAGCCCAGACATCTCCTTTGGACATCTGCTTCCCTGACATGCCCAAAGCAGAACTCTTTGCCCTTCCCCAGGCCTGTTCCTGTCAACCTCAGCAAGGGCACCTCCAGCCAGCTGGTCACCTGGGCCTGGAGCCCAGGAATCATAAGCCTCCTCTCACTTCCCCCTGCCCTACCCAGTCCTTCACTAAATCCTGGCCACCCCTCTGTGATATCCTGGGGATTGCCCCCTTCTCACCTTCCACAGAACTGCCTCTGTTAATATTTCATCTTCTCAGCTCCCATGGTGCTGAGGATAAAGTCCAGCTCCTTGGCCTGGCATTCAAGGCCCTACATACTCTGTACCCTGCCAGCCTCATCAGCTCATCTCACACTGTTGTTCCACTGCTGGCTGAGCTTTCTCCAGTTTCAGCCTTGGCTCCATGTGTTACCTCCACGTGGAAAAACCTCTCTTCTTCCTAATCCTTAGATCCTCCATCTTGAATCATCCGGAGAGTCCACTGTGGGAATCAACGCGTTATCCAGGGATGCTGAATAAACAAGGCTTTTCTCAGGGTGCATGTGTGTGTTTTTAGTCAGTCAACATTTATCTATTTATTCATGTACTCATAGCCTTGTTTCAAAAAGGATTTGAGGCGGGCTGTTAAATATTTATTGGGTGCCACCATGTGCAGCAAAGCCTGCACACATACGCTCGTTCACCTCTCACTTGCACACCCAAGACCAGGGCACCAGGGGACAGGCAGAAGCTTGCATGGGGCCTCAGTGGGCCAGGGTGAGTTAGGATGAGGCACCTGGGTTCAGAGGGAGACCCACCTGGCTCAAGGTGACACAGACAGATGTGGAGTTGGGGGTTCAAATCTGGGGTTTTCTGAGTACAGAGTTCATGGGGCTGCCCCTAGGGCACTGGTCCTCAACCTTTTTGGCACCAGGGGCAAGTTTCATGGAAGACAATTTTTCCACCCATGGGGGTGGGAGGGATGGTTTCAGGATGATTCAAGTGCATTACATTTATTGTGCAGTCAAACCTCTCTGCTAATGATAATCTGTATTTGCAGCCGCTCCCTAGCACTAGCATCACTGCCTCAGCTCCATCTCGGATCATCAGGCATTAGGTTCTCATAAGGAGCGTGCAACCTAGATCCCTTGCATGCAGTTTACAGCAGGGTTCACACTCCCATGAGAATCGAATGCAGCCCCTGATCTGACAGGAGGCGGGGCTTATGCGGTGATGCGAGCAATGGGGAGTGGCCGCCAATACAGACGAAGCTTCCCTTGCTAGCCTGCCATTCACCTCCTGCTGTGCGGCCAGTTCCTAAGAGATCCCACTCCAGTACTGTTGTGTGGCCCTGGGGTTGGGGACCACAGCCCTGGACAACCAAAGCCCAGCCCTGTCTTCAGGGAGTTCCTTGGTTATTGGGAGAGAGGGGGCTCTGGAAAATTAAATAAAGCCCCCAGGTTCTCAGTGCCCCACCCAGCTCGGCCCCCCAGGGTGAGGGAGCTCAGGGGACAGCTGGGACTGGGAGAAAGGGGGATCTAGGGAGGTGGGGAGCATTTGCAAGGAGAGCACGGGGAGAAGGGCCTGCCAGGAGGCAGTAACAGAGGACAAAGGCTGCAGTGGGGGATGGGAGACCCACAGCTTCCTTCCGTGGCCCCTGCTTGCATTTCCCTTCCCTCTTGCCCAGATCAGCTTCAAGGTCTGTTCCTCTTTCCTCCTGCAACATTGCCACGTGGGGGCAGGGTGCGTGAAGACTGTGGTCCCTGCTCAGGCTCTAGGTTCCCCACGGGAGGGAGCCCCGGTCCCCAGCTGGAGGGCAGCCCCATGGGCACAGCAGACTCCAGAGTCCCCAGCATGCTTTCCAGCCTCCCTTCATCTCCTCTGTCCCTCCCACCCAGTCTGTGAGCACCTACACTGCACCCATTTCAGAGGGGAGAGCCAAGGACCAGAATATTGGTGACAGAGCAAGGACTCCATCTCTTGGTTCTCAGAGGCTAAAATCCTCCCACTATCAGCTATCCCAACTGCCATCTGCTCTGATCCCTGACAGCCTGGCACAGCAAAGGATCTCAAGAAACATGTACTCGGTTGGCGTCAGGGAGGGTCCCTGAAAAGGGGCCTCCTCCTTCTGCAGCCTCCAGGCAGGGAGGCATCAGTGCCCAATCTTGACCTCCAAGGGCTATTTTAAATCCTGGGCCCCTCTGCATTTTCACCCACAGGACACATGGCATGGGGCCCAGCTGGGCACCAGGAGGTCCAGGCTCCAGTACCAGCTCTGCCACCATTTGCTGTGAGACTCTGGGCCACGACCTTGGTCTCTCTGGCCTTTCCCTTTTGCAGGCCAGGCACTGAGCTAGAAGGTCTTCAAGAGCCCTTTCTGTCCTAGGCTGTCTTTGTAACTTACAGGTTTCCGTGGGATTTGGTTGAAGAGGGTGTTTCAGACTGGGAGCTGGACCAGTTCCCATCCCATTCTGCTGGTTAGCACTGAGGTGGAACTCTCCAGGCAGTGGGGAGGGTGGACAGGGGACAAGGATTCTAATTTCATCTGTTGCAGCCAAAGCTGGGGCTGGCCTGGCCCACTCCCCCGTGACCCCACCTGACCCCAACACTCAGTGGCTGGGAACTGACTCAGGTTGAGCCGAGGCGGCTGTCAAAGCAGCCCTAAAATTAGCCCCAATAGGGATAGGGAGGGGGGAGCTGGCCCAGGCTTCAGGCTCCCATGGCCCCAAGGGATTGAGCCCACACCCTACTGAAGACGGAAGAGGTCAGCCAGAGTTCTGGCAGTGACCTACCGTGATGCTGGGTGGGGAGATTCACAAACTAGTGTGAGCGCATTTCAGAAGGGGGATTGAAGGGCAGGAGGTTCCCCCTGCCAGTGGCTTGGCCCTTGATCCCAGCCCCCAGCCCTTCAGAGCCCTGGGACAACCAGGGAGGGACCTTGCTACTTACGATCTCCTAGAACAGGGTTGAGGGGACCAGTCTGTCCTCCCAAGGCTGAATTAGATAACCTCGCACCTTAGTGACAGACAGCTCCCAAGAGCAGAGGAGGAGCCAGGAACTATACTAGCCTTATATAGGATAGATTGGAGACACCAGGGACAGGCCCAAAGCCAGTCCCCTCCCACCCAGGGATACAGTTCCAGGTACTTCCCTCTTGTCTGCATTGTGCACTAAGGATCTTATTAAAACGCAGATTCTGTTGGGTGCAGTGGCTCACACCTGTAATACCAGGGACTCCGGAGGCTGAGGCAGGAGGATCACTTGAAGCCAGGAATTCAAGACTAGCCTGGGCAACATAGCAAGGCCACACATCTCTTAAAAAATAAATAAATAAATAAGAAAAATTAGCTGGGTATGGTGTGTGCCTGTAGACTCAGCTACTGGGGAGGCTGAGGCAGGAGAGTCACTTGAGCCCAGGAGGTTGAGGTTGCAGTAAGCTATGACCACACCACTACACTCTAGCCTAGGCAACAGAGTGAGACTCTATCTCTAAAAATAAAATAAAATAAAATGCAGATTTCTGATTCAGAAGATCAGGGGTGGGGTGTGAAATTCTTCAAGATTCTAACAAGGTTCCAGATTAGTCTGCAGACCACACTTTGAGTGTGAAACTCACTTCCAAGCCAGCTTGGGTGGGCCCCAAGGCCAGGGTCCTTGTCTTCTCTTGTACCGCAGGTATCCCCCCACCCTCGCCCACAATACAGCCGGCACAGGCACAGGTACAGGTACACAGGCACACGCTATAACAGGTGGCTGACTGTTTTACCGTGGGTTCCTGCACGGGCGTGTGGGTGTGCATGGCAATCCCTCTGCCTCTGTGTATACTGCATGTGGCTTATTACATGTGTAGAGAGTGTACAAAGATGCACACGTGCAATAACAATGCAATAAAAATAGCTTAACTTGTAAAAATAGCTAACCTTTATTAAGCACTATGCCCAGGCAAGGTACTAAGACTGTTACACACGCAATATCTTATTTCGTTCTCATAACAACTCCAATGTGATGAGAAAATTGAGGCTCAGAGAGGTTAAGTGACTTGCTCAAGGTCACATAGCTTAGAAGTGGGAGTCAGGGCTGGGATATACACGTGCATCCGTGTCCATCAGGGTACCCGCCTTGGAGCATGTGGGCTTGTGAGCATGCGTGCCACTGGGTGGGCACTGGTGACGCAGGAGGCAAGCAGCAGCAAGGAAGGAAGGGGTGAGGGAAGAGCCACGCACGATGATTCAGAGCGTGAGCTTTCTGCAGGTGGGGAGGCAGAAGGAGAAACAGGCGGAAGGAGACACAAAGGGAGCCAGGCGGGTCTGGGCCTGAGTCTTCACGCTGCCAGGCCCAGCTTTGACGTCCTCCTCTGTGAAATGAGCGTGATGATATTTGCTTCACAAGGCTCTGCTGTGAGAAAGAAACGTGACAACAACACAAAGCGCCCTGCCTGGTGCACAGTAGGCGCTCAGGATGTGAGAGCTGGCCCTCCCTCTCCCCTGTGACTAAACAGCTTGACCGTTCGGGGAGTCGCTCGCGCCCTAGCTGGTTGCAGCCAGCTCACTGGATTAACAGGAGGGATCCTGAGGAGGGTCAGGGACAAGCAGGGACAAGGCACAGAGAGTGGAGAGAGTAGCCAGGAGAGGCGGTGGGCAGACATCTGAACAGAGCTCAGAGCCTGGCCCACGACCTCTCGCAGCAACAGGAGAGGCTGCAAGGCTGGAGATCTCCCGACTCAGGAGAAGCCTCTCAGGAAAGCAAACACCCTGTCCCTTGACTCAACTTTTAGCTATGCCGGACATATCAGTCCTCACGGTCCCACAGGCCATGCCCACTGGAAACCAAATCTCCTCTGGGCTGGGCCGGATATCAGTTAGGCTGGGCCTTCAGGAGTCCCTGGTGACTCATCCGCCCTTCCTCCACCCACAGTCCTGACCTCGCTCCTGGAGCTGTGGTCTCCCTGAGGCTGCCCACACCTGGGTGGCTGGGAGGTGTCAGTAGGCAGACCCTTACCCATCTGCCTGCGTTGCCAGTAAACCCGCTGCCCCGGTGACAAGCTGCTTCCTGCAGGCCTCAGTAAAAAGAGGGAAGTTGCCTGTGTGGGCATTCGTCTCACCTGGGACCCGGAGTGGAGGGGGTCACTCCGACAGACCCCCTGGAAGCAGGTGTGAGGTAGGAGCCCAGAGCAAGCTGTTGATGAGTGCTGGCTCATGTGGGGGATCGCAGCCCTGGTGGATCCAGATGAATCACCGCGTCCACCTCCTTCATTTTCCCATGAGGACTCCGCGGCCAAGTGAGGCCCAATCATCAGGCGAGGGTCACCTAGAACAGGGGCACAGAACCCATCCCAGCCACCCACCCACGTTGCTGACAGGAGAGCTTCCAGGGGAGGCCGTGAAAGACTGGCTCTGGTGCCCCCACGTGGCAGCAAGGAGGAAAGACAGGGCTGGGCAGAGGTCTGGGTGATTCCAGAGTGCGCTGCCTTTCCTGGGTGATACGGTGAGGGCCCTCTCCAGTTACACAGGCTCTGTCCCTACCCGTCACTCCAATGCAATAGCTACCTCCTCCACCAGACTGGGAGCTCCAAAAGGGTAGGGCAAGATCTGGTCCATCACATCACCGGGGCGTGCTGGGAGGGCATTGTGAGGGTTTGAGGAAGTGGTTTGAACTGAATTGAATTCAGTATCAATGGAAGGAAACAGGAATGTGGACTAAGACTTATGCACAAATGTGTTCATCGACTCGATGTTCGTAAAAGCAGAAATTGTGTTGATGATCGTTGAAATGGGTGATGGGCGCAGCGACTCATTATACTGTTCAATTCATTTTTGTGTGTGTTTGAAACGTTTTGGAACAATGGAGTTAATAGAAATTATAAAGGTCCAGCAATAGAAATCTAAATAAAGCATGATGCAGCTGTTCAAAGGAATAATGTCTAGAGACATTAAAAATTCTGCCATGGAGGGTTTTATTGTCCTTAATTATTACATCTTTATTGATATATAATTCGTATACCATACAATTTACCCATTTAAAGAGTTCTATGGCCGGGCATGGTGGCTCATGCCTGTAATCCTAGCACTCTGGGAGGCCGAGGCGGGTGGATGGCTCAAGGTCAGGAGTTCGAGACCAGCCTAAGCAAGAGTGAGATCCCGTCTCTACTAAAAATAGAAAGAAATTAGCTGGACAATTAAAAAATATATATAGAAAAAATTAGCCGGGCATGGCGGCGTATGCATGTAGTCCCAGCTACTCGGGGGGCTGAGACAGTAGGACTGCTTGAGCCCAGGAGTTTGAGGTTGCTGTGAGCTAGGCTGATGCCACGGCACTCTAGCCCAGGCAACAGAGCGAGACTGTCTCAAAAAAAAAAAAAAAAAAAAAAAGAGTTCTATGGTTTTTAATACATCCACAAAGTTTTGTAATCATCACCACAATCAATTTTAAAAAACATTTTCATCTTCCCCCACAAACTCCATCCCCATTAGCAGTTACTTCCCTTTTTCTCCCCAAACCTCCCTGCCTCCAGCCCGCACATCTACTTTCAGGCTCTGTAGATTTGTCTCGTCTAGATATTTTATTTTATTTTATTTTTGTAGTATTTTCATGTCATCCTTGCGCAGGGGCCATGCTAATCTTCTCTGTATTACTCCAATTTTAGTATATGTGCTGCCCCAGGGAGCACTATTCTAGATAATTTATATAAATGGAATTGTATAATATGTGGCCTTCTGTGTGACTTTTTTCACTTAATATAATGTTTTCAAGGTTCATCTATGTTGTAGCATGTATCAGTACTTCATTCCTTTTTGTGATTGAATAATATTCCATTGTATGGATATATCACATTTTATTTATCCATTCATTAGTTGATGGACATCCGGGTTGCTTCCATTTTTTTTCTTAGCTAGTATGTATAATGCTGCTATGAATGTTCACGTACAAGTTTTTGTGTGGACATACGTTTTTATTTCTCTTGAATACATACCTAGCAGGGAAGTTTCTGGGTCTTATAGTAACTCTATGCTTAACTATTTGAGGAACCGCCTATCTGTTTTCCAAAGGGGCTACACCATTTTACATTCCCACCAGCACTGTATGAAGGTTCTGGTTTGCCTTATTTGTTATTATCTGCTTTTTCTTTTTTTTTTTTTATTCTAGCCTTCCTAGTGGATGTGGCCCATGTAATTCTTAATGACATGGGAAAATACCCTTGGTGTAATGTTAGATTTTTAAAAGCATGCTTTAGAACTGTTTATACAATGTGATCTCGATTTGCTAATATATATATATATATATGTCTACAGAAACCAGACTCAAAAACAATCTACCAAAATGTTAGTATGGTTGTCTGTGGCAATGTGGGGTGATTTTTAAATTTTTGACAATGTGGACATGCATGGACAGGAAAAAAAACTCCCAATATTATAAGGTAAAAGAAAACCAATAAATGTTAATAGAGAGAAAATGAAAATAAATTTCAACTTTAAAAATATATTGAATGAGGCTGATTAAGGACTGTGGTCTGGGCACTCAGAGGTGGGTGTGTGAGTGTAGTGAGACAGGCAGAAGGGTCAGGCGGATGCCAGCATGTGGGGATACCCAGAAAAGGAGCTGTCACTCTCAGTGGGAATCAGGGAAGGCTTCGTGAAAGAGGCAGCCCTACAGCTGGCTGGATCTGAAGCAAGAGGAGGATTTAAACTCATGGAGATGGGTCGGGGTGGGGAGAATGCAGAGCCCAGAAACATCAGGCTGCTGGGGTTGCAGACAAGGGCACCAATGTCTCTAAAGGCACAGACAGGGGTCTGAGTGACCCCGCCTCTGCCCTAACTTGGGGTGACTGACCTTGCCGGTACGCTGAGGATGAGTTCTCTTACCTGGGAAATGGCCCTGCTAACCTCCCCTGGGGGTTGCTGGCTTGAGTGAGATCCTGTGAAACAGCTCCAGCACAGGCCTCTCCCACAACGGGCCAGTGATTTGCTGCAAGGATAGAGTGAGAGACAGGTTGACTCTAAGAGTGGTGATGCGGTGGGAGGTTTGAGGATTGATCTTCAGCTGGGCTCTGAAGGATGGATGGCTGCTACAGGAGAGGCTGTTCCAGGCAAAAGCAGCTGGGATAGACCTGCTTGGGGGGTGAGTTGTTGGAGGGAGGGGCTCCCAGCCGTTTACAATAGAGACGTCACCACAGCAAAGATACAAATAATCTCCTCGGAAAGAGGCCAAGCAACCACCTTATCTACTTTTACCAGCTAAACCCAAAGAGGGAGGAGCTGGCTCAAGGTCAGCTAGGGAGATCTTGGCCTCAGCTTCCCAGCAGAGGGCTCCTCTGCAGAAGTGGCCCCAGGACTGGGGGTTACAGTGGTATTCAGGGATTTGTACCCCAAATTCCAGGAAATACCTGAGCCCTGTGCGTCCTCCCTACCCACCTCTCAGGCATGTTGCTCTCCCCATATCAGGAGGTTGGAATTGGGGAAGGAACAATTTTATTTTCTTTACTCCTCTGTTTTTTCCAAGCCCTCTAGTTGCCTCTGGGCAAGTCTTACCTTTGTTACTACACACACCCACACAGGCTGCTGTTGCTGCTTTTTAAAGACCATTGCCAGGACAGCTTGCTTAGACCTTGCAAAAATTTGCTTACAAAATCTTGCAACTTACTGTCAAATGTTTCTAGGAAAAAAGTATCCAGGGAGATAAAGCAAATGTAGCGAAATGTTAACAATTGTGCGTGTAGGCAAAAGGTATGCTGATGTTCACGGTACTACTCTTTTAACTTTGCCATAAATTTTAAATTTTTTAAAAAGTTTTTTGGGGCCAGGCACAGTGGCTCACACCTGTAATGGCAGCACTTTGGGAGCCCAAAGCGGAAGGATCATTTGAGCCCAACAGTTCGAGACCAGCCTGAGTAACATAGTGAGACCTTGTCTCTACAAAAAATTAAAAAATTAGCCAGGCATGGTGGCATGCACCTATAGTCCTAGCTAATCAGGAGGCTGAGGTAGGAGGATGGCTTGAGCCCAGGAGTTTGAGGCTGCAGAGAGCTGTGATCATGCCAGTGCACCCCAGCCTGGGCAACTATGAGACCCTGTCTTAAAAAAAAGAAAAAGTTTTGGGGAAAAATGGCAATATGTAAAACTGTACATATAATGGGAACCAAAAATTGGATGGAGGGAACACCAAACAATAAAACAAAATCTTTCTGACCTTGAGTTAAGCAAAGATTTCATAGATAAAATACCAGAAACATGATCTATAAATGAAAAATATTGATAAATTCAACTGCACCAAAATTAAGAACATCTGCCCTTTGAAAGACATGGTTGGGGGAATGGAAAGATAAGGCACTAACCAGGAGAGATTCCTGCAAATCACGTATCCAAGAAAGGATTTGTATCCAGAATATATAAAGAACTCTCAAAACTCAATAATAATTCCCTGAGTCTAGAGGAAGAAAAAAAAAAAAAACAAATAAGACAAAAAAAAAAAAAATAACCTCAATAATAAGAAAACAAACCACCCAATAGAAAATGGGCAAAAGATTTGAACAGATACTTCACCAAGAAGGTGTGTGGATAGTAAAGAAGCATGTGAAAAGTTGCTCAAAAACGTCATTCAAGACAATCTACTAAGTCTCAGTAAGAATGGTAGGAGTCAGTGGCATTTGAGCTGTAACTCACTCCTTCCCTGCCACCAGTTCAGGATGATGGAAACTCTACTCCAGGCTGGTGAAGCCGAGAACACAGGCTCCTTCCTCTCTCAGTCAAAGGATGTGGTTTCTCCCTGATACAAGCTACCAGCATTTCTCATCCTCTCAGCTCTGCACTGCTGGGGCACTTGGTTAGCCCCATGCAAAGGAACAGAGTTGGAACCTTACCTCACACCATATACAAAAATTAACTCAAAATGAATCAAAGACCTAAATTTAAGAGCTAAAACTATAAAACTCTTAGAAGAAAACACAGGGGTAAATCTTCATGACCTAGGATTTGGCAATGGATTCATAGGACACCAAAAGCATAATCAACAAAAAAAAAAAAAAAAAAAAGAAAAGAAAAAATAGATAAATTGGACTTCATCAAATTAAAAAACTTTGTGCTTCAAAGAATACTATTAGGAAAATGAAAAGGCAATTTATGCAATGGGGGAAATATTTGCACATCATATATTGGATAAGAGCTTGTATCTAAAATGCATAAAGAATGATTACTGCCTGTAATCCTAGCACTCTGGGAGGCCGAGGCGGGCAGATAATTTGAGCTCAGGAGTTCGAGACCAGTCTGAGCAAGAGCGAGACCCCATCTCTACTAAAAAATAGAAAGATATTACTTGGACAGCCAAAAATATATAGAAAAAATTAGCCGGGCATGGTGGCGCATGCCTGTAGTCCTAGCTACTCAGGAGGCTGAGGCAGAAGGATCGCTTTAGCCCAGGAGTTTGAGGTTGCTGTGAGCTAGGCTGACGCCATGGCACTCTAGTCCGGGCAATAGAGTGAGACTCTGTCTCGAAAAAAAAAGAAAAAAAAGAATGATTACAATTCAATAATAAAAAGACAACCCAATTTTTAAATGGGTAAAGGACCTAGTTAGACATTTTCCAAAGAAGATATACAAACGGACAATAAATACATGAAAAGGTGCTTGATATCATTAGTCATCAGGGAAATGCAAATCAAAACCACAGTGGAAACCACCTCATACTCATGAGAATGGCCATAATAAAAAGGTCAGATAATAACAAACGTTGGGCAGGATATGTAGAAATCAGAATCCTCACAGATTGCTGGCAGGCATGTAAAATGGTACATTTACTTTGGAAAAGAGTCCAGCCATTCCTCAAACAGTTAAACATAGAGTTACCATAAAACTCAGCAATTGCACCTCTCGGTATATACCCAAGAGCTATATGTGAAAACGTGTGTCCACACAAAAACTTGAACACAAATGTTTATATCAGCAGTATTCGTAATAGTCAAAAGGTAGAAAAACTCCAAATATTCATCAACTAATGAACAGATAAACAAAATGTGGCAAATCCATACAATGGAATATTATTTGGCTGTAACAAGGAATGAAGTACTGATACATGCTACAGCATGGCTGAGCCTTGAAAACATTATGCTATGTGAAAAAAGTCCCCAAAGACCACAAGTTATATGATTCCATTTGTCTGAAATGTCCAGAATAGGCAAATACATAGAGATAGAAAGGAGATTTGTGGTTGCTGGGGCGCTGAGGGTGCGGGTGAAGCAGGAATAGAGGGGTGATAGCTAAAGGGTATGGTATTTTTTTGGGGTGAGGAAAATATTCTAAAAAATAGAATGTAGTAATGATTGTGTATATCTACGAATATTCTAAAAACCACTGAATTGTACACTTTAAATTGGTGAATTATGTGTGAGTTATATCTCAAAGGGAGCTATTATTTTCTTTTTTTCTTTTTTTCCCCATAGATCATCTCTCAAGGCAGGGAGCTATTATTTTTCAAATGTTTATTTACTCAGAATTAAAAAGAAAAGATTGGAAGGAAATATATCAAAATGCCAACAGTGGATAGCTAAAGTGGTGGAATTACAGATTATTTTCTTTTGTAATTTTTTCCTATTTTTACAGTTTTTCTCCAGTGAACAGAAAAAATTTTTAAAGGTAAAAAATAAAATCAGTTTAATGGGAGAAGAAAGTGAACAACTGTTTTAGATTTTAAAAGAATGAACGAACATTGTTTGGATCCTGGATCCCTCCTCCATCCCCCCAAAACAGCTACAAAATGCATTTTAGGAAAAATAGGAGAAATATGCATATGGATTGGGTATTAGATGTTGGTATGGAATCGTTACTGCTTTTCTTAGGATTGCGGTTGCAGATATGCGGAAAAAATCTCGGGAGCTTCATGCCCAGGTCTTGGGGGCAATCCAATATCATGGTACCTGCAACTTACCTTCAAATGGTTCAGAGTAAAACCACAGAAAGTGATGAAGCAAATAAGACAAAATGTTAATTGTTGACTCTAGGGGAACATATGGATGCTCATTTACTTACTGTATACTTTTTTCTTTGTATTTAAACATTTTCTGTTTAAAAATTGGAGGGAAAGATGCTAAAGAAATCTCCTGCGGGGCACACAGTGGAGCCTCTCTGGATTCAGGAAAGGCAAAAAGAGACCTGAAGCTTGGGGGTGGGCAGCCTGGGTGGGGCCAAGGTCTGCAGCCCTGGAGCTTCCCCCCAGAAAGAATGTGCCCAAAGGGGCCGGGCGCGGTGGCTCATGCCTGTAATCCTAGCACTCTGGGAGGCTGAGGCACTCTGGGAGGTTGAGGCGGGTGGATTGTTTGAGCTCAGGAGTTCGAGACCAGCCTGAGCAAGAGCGAGACCCCGCCTCTACTAAAATTAGAAAGAAATTAATCGGCCAACTAAAAATATATAGAAAAAATTAGCCGGGCATGGTGGTGCATGCCTGTAGACCCAGCTACTCAGGAGGCTGAGGCAGAAGGATCACTTGAGCCCAGGAGTTTGAGGTTGCTGTGAGCTAGGCTGACCCCACTGCACTCTAGCACAGCCCTCTAGCCCGGGCAACAGAGTGAGACTCTGTCTCAAAAAAAAAAAAAAAAAAAAAGAATGTGCCCAAGGGGATGGGCAATGGGGAGAAGCCCCCCTTTACCAGGCATCAGTGAGCTGCTTTTTATGCATTTTCTCATTTAATCCTCACCACATCCCAAGAGGCAGGCACTATCATTATCCGCATTTTATAGTTGAGGAACCTGAAATGAAATAACTGCTTAGAGATTCTTCTACAAATCCAAGGGCTGTGTTTAGGCTCTCTGGGGGCCCGGGAGAGCATAGGATTGTGTCTCCCAAAAGCAGCCTATGGGTAGCCTGATAAGCCCCTGGTCTGGGGGAAGAGGGGAGGCTTTCAGGAATCAGGACCCCTTCTGGAGGTCTATACCTGCCAGGACATTGAGGGTCAAAGCAGGGGGTGGGTGTGGAGCGCAGGGAATTGCAAAGAAGCTGTGTTGGCCACAGGTACCCAGGGCTGTGACCTTTCTGAACTCATATTTGGGCACTTCCTCTTCTGTCCCTCTCCTCTCCACTCCTGTCACCCTCAAGCTGATACGCATAAATGCTCCTCGCTCCCTGAGGCTGGAATGCCTGCTGTTCACAGAGCAAATTACCATCATTTTCCAAGACGAGCTCCAAGTCCCTGGCTCTGGGATCCCACCCCCACACCACCCTCTCCCCGCAGATCATAGCTGATTCCTTGAGGGTCCTCAGGCCTGCACAGGACCTGGCCCGGGGATAGTCAGTGAGAGTTGTAATAATGGCAGTTCCTCTCGTCCATGGCCCTGCAGTGCTCAGGGACTCTCTTCTGCCTTGGACTTCCTGCTGTCACCACCTCGGCATCCCAAGTAATCGCTTTCTGTAGGCCTTCTCCCCTCACACCTGGGGTCAGAATCCGCTCTATATCCCCAGCGCCTAGCGCAGGAAGGCACAGAGGTCCCGCAGTGAGAGGTTTGGTGGGGGCACCCTCAACAGGACGCATATCACACTGATTGGGCTCCAGGCGGCGCTGTTGGCCCAGGTAAGGGCTGAGGAGCCCCAGGCGTAGCCTCTGGCTTGGGTGCAGCCTGGCACTCGAAGGCGGGGCAGAGCTGTTAAAGCCCCAAATTCCAGAGCTGCTTCTCTGCACCCCATCCAGTGCTTTATGCCTGATTTAAAAGCTTAGAATGTCAGGGGTGGATCGACAGTGGGGACCCTCCAACCCCCAGATGCATAGAGAAACAGCGACCCTTACAAGGCCACACAGTTGAACCAAGAGGACCCAGATCTCCTGAGAGGTCTGGGGTGGGCAAGCGGCCACCTAAGCACCAGTCATTTCTTCCAGACTCCTCTGCAAAGGGCTGTATGATGGACAGCCCCTTTCCCTCTCTGAGTCCAAACCTACTGCCCCCTGTTGGTAGTAAGAGCTGAAAACAAGGGCCGGAGTGCTGGGTTCTGGTCCTGATTCTGGTCCTAGCCTGTTGCTCGGGCCTGTGCCCACTCCCCTGGGACCTTGACTGTAAAATGGGGGCCGGACCCAAAAGCTCTGAGCTACCAGGTCTTCAGGATCCCCACTGGGTGGGCCAGGCCTGGGTGTGGGGCCAGTCGGTACCTTGGCCAAGGACAGGCCGCTCTGGGAGCTGCCAGACGGGAAGCATTTTCCGGGAGCTGGAAGGGCTGGCAGAGCCCAGGGCCAGGCTGACAACCACAATGGACCCTTGTGCGGAGGTTCAGCTTGGACTCCCCCGCAGGCCCAGCCCCTGGGCTGGGGTGGGCCCTGCTTTCTGGTCTGCAGCCAGACCCAACTCCTGAACAACCCGTCCTAGGCCCAGAGACAGGAGCATAAGACAGGTTCAGTCTAGCTCCAGAGCAATGCTCACAGGCTTGTGGCCAGTGTCTAAATTTCCATCATCAGCTTTCCTGGAATTCTCTTGCCGAAATAACTTCACATAAAATTTAATGACCCATCTCCCCAATGAGCTGGGAGCCCCAAGAGGGCAGGGGGCAGGTCTTCTGCCCCTCAAGCCAACTCAGGCAGCTCGGGACAGCCTGTCAGACCAGGTTTGCTGAAGATCCCCGGTTAGGGAATCCACCTGGGAGACCTGGGTGCCAGTCCTGGTGGAGCCTTAGTTTCTTCCTCTGCTAGTAGGCGGGAAGGAGGGTTGATAATACTCATTTGAGGGGACACGGACACTGGTGGGGGGAGGCCTTCAGAAACATCTGCACCCCCCCAACCTCCGGCGGGACTCCGTCCAAAGCAGCCCAGATAGACCCCACCCCTCCTCCCCTCCTCCTGTGGCTCCAATCACACATGCTCCTGGAGCCCTGTCCAAGGCTCTGAGCTGCCTTGGAGGCAGCCCTCAGGAAGCCGTCCTGGACACACCATGGGCTGCACCCAGTTTCCCCTTCTCTGGAGTCCCATAATATTGTATTCATCACTCCTTGGGGCATGGGGTCCTGCCAGCCTAATGTTCATGGTCATCTCAGCAGCTGTTGCTGGGGCCCCCGCTATCACCAGACTCCACAGGGGACACTTCACACCAGCCATCTCTGTGAGGTCCAGCAAACTGTCCTAAGCATGAAAGGAGATGATGCAATGTGAAGGGGCTATATGTAAACTGTAAAACACTGTACCGCTATGAATTGCTAGTATCTGCAAGAGGGAAATTAAAAGAGAAATGCGAGACCATATGCTTGCTTGCATCACATAAAAAAAGGGCTGAGGTCTGAGATGGCAGGAACGCAGTAGGATGTGGCCAGCACAAAGATAGATTTGATGTCTGGCTACATTAGCAGAGGCATAAAGCCTAGAATGGAGGAGGTGACCAACTGGCTTTTCTCTGGAGCTTTGTCCCCATTTCTTAGGAATGGCTTCAGTACTGTGGCCCCTGCCCAGGTAGTGTCAGATGGAGATGCAGATGCAGAGTCACTGTCCTCCCAGCTTAATAGGGCCATCCTAGGGCCAGGGGGAAGCTGACTTTATATCCCAAGGGAGACTATGGGAATGTCACCAGAGGCTGGTCTCAGCTCAGAGTGCAAAAGACAGTCCCAAAGCAGAAGGGGCTGCTTCCAGAGATAGCAGTGAGGGTGTCAGAGCAGGGTGAGCCCAGCTGGGCAGTCTGGAGAGGATTCCTCCCCCAGTAGGATGGACAGAAAAGCCTGGGAGGACTCGCCATGTTAGGGCTAAGAGAGTCTAAGTTCCTAAATCAAGCAAAGAATCTGAGGTTCTGAGGCCGATGGTGTCTTGGCCTGAAACCACTTGGTGGTGAGTATCTCAGCAAGCCAGGAGCCAAGCCATTAGTCCACCAGCTGTTTGTTCTGTTTGGCTTTATTGCTGGGTGTGGATCAATATACCTTTTTTAAAAAGAAAAAAAAAACCCTGTCAGTGGGAGGCAAGGCCCTGCTGTCCAAGGTCACTTCTGTTTATCTTTTTCACTGGTACAACTGGGCGGCTGGGAGCTCGGGCAGTGCCTGGAGTTTACCTCTGGCATCCTCCTCCTCACCATGTCCTTACATTGCCAGCCCTAGGCCCCAAACCCAACCCTGCCTGGGTAAGGACAAGAGCACAGGCTTTGGACGTGAGCAGACTTGGACTTGAGTTCCTGCATTGCTATCTACATTGCTTCGTGACCTTGGGCAAATCACTTTGCCTCCTTGAAGCTTTGTTCTCCTATTTGTTAAACAGAGGCAAGAACGTCTGCCTCCAAGGCTGTTGTGGGGTTTAGAAAGAATGTGTGCATAATAAGTGCTCAGTAAACTTGAACTCCTTTCTCCCTGCTCTTTCCTCTCCTGGGGAGACAGATGCAGCGAGAAGCCCTGGGCTGGGGTCAGAACACATTGGCCTGGGGGGTAGGTTTGTTGCTCACTGGCTGTGTGACTTCAGGCAAGTCCCTGTCCCTCTCTGATGTTCATTTCGGTATCTGAGAAATAAGGCAGGAACAGCAGGTGGTCTCTCTAGGGGCCCTTTCTTTTCCCTAGGCCCAGATATGGTGCTGCCTGGCTGGGTTTGACTTGTTGGAACATGGGTAGAAAATGGTCTGGACTGTCAGGCAGGACCCCAGTTTGAGGCTGGACCCTGCACCTGACATACTGGGTGACCTGAGACATGCCCTTTCCCCCTCTAGACCTTGGTCTTCCAATCAGCGCAATGGATTGGATGCTATGGGCTCTGTACCCCCAGGGTCCAGTGATTCTCATGAGGTTAGGTAGGCCCAGGCAGACCCCCTGTCTATGAGCCGCCCCCCGCCATCTGTCTACTCACCTACAGCAACAATCTCAGCTTCCACATTCTCTGTGGCAGAATCCACTCTCTCTCCAGCCTCATGGTTTTTCCTTCCGCATCTTGTCTAAGACCCTGAGAACTACTGAGACTCCTATCCCATTGTTCCCTTCACAGCATTCTACAAGCCTCCAAATCTCTCTAGGCCTTTCTCCCCTGAAATCATGGGGTTTCCTCCAACAGGGATCATCATGACCCCTTTTTACTCATTTCACATGGATAGAACCTGAGGAAAGGTTCCCATGTAACGGCCCACACCTGCAAGCACACTGCTTGCCTTCCCACAACCACAGAGACTTCCCTTTCCTTGAAGCTCTGCAGAAACACGGAGCAGGTTGAGCCAGAGGCCAGTCCCTTGGAGAAGTAGCTAGAACTCTTGACAGCCCTGTGTTTTGGTGTCCTGAGCTCAAGCATGTGAGGCAGGGCCCTGCTGGGTTAGTCTGGTCCTGGACAGGTGGCGAACGGCAGGTTCACAGCACCACGCCCTTTGTGTGGGCATAAAGTTCACCTGGGACAGTGAGAGGCCATCACACCTGCAGGCCCATGAGCAGTGGCACCATGGGGCCATGCCCAGATACTGCTCTCCAGCAGGAAGAGGGTTGCCAGGTGGGGAGGCCTGGTCCATGCTGCCAGACCTCTGGCAGGGGCCTGCCTCATGCTGGATCTGATTCTCCTCCTGGAGAGGAAGCCAGAGGTGGAACTCAGAATTCTGCTTCCCTCTGGGACTGTTGGCTGCATTGGCTGTCCTGCCCACCAGGAAGCAGTGGGAGGAGGCTAGGGAGGTCTGGCTAGGGAGTCCCCCTAGAAGCTAGGGGACTTCTCTGGGCACTCGCAGTCTTGGGCCCTGTTTCTCATGAACTAGCCATCCACATCATGCATGGCAGTCAGCATAGTCCCCAGCCTGAGTGCTCTTAGGGAAAGGGGACTGAGTCACCTTGAACCCTAAGCCCTATTGTAGGGCTTGGCACAAAATAGATACTTAAAAAGTTTCTCCCATCTATACTCTGTTTTGAGTCTTCCCAGCACTGACCCATAAAGGCTGAGCAGGGGGCCTCCTTCCAACAGAAACAAAGAGGCCTCAGAGTGGGCACTTCTGAGTTCCAAATGATGGAATGCTAACATTAGCCTAGGGGCAGATCCTGAGGGATCTTTGTGTCCCTAGGGCTCCCAGAGTGGAATGGAAAGAGCCCTATGGCATCCCAGCAATCACTGATTCTTTTGTTTATGATCCCATCCCACCCTTGGCATGGATCCCGGGCTCCTGCCCACCTAGACAGAGTGCCTGTGGACTGCTGGATGTCTAGGTATTGCATTTCGGCGCCAAGCCTCTCACTATTTTCTCCACTTGGGGTGCTCTCCTCATCCCCTTCTTGCTGGAAACTCTCCTGGCTCCAAAGTCCACTGATGATGGGACACAAAAGTGACCTTTCCTCTCCAAGTTCCCCAACACTCCCGTTTTTTGCTGCTTATCAGCCCACCTAGCCCCAGAGTTATTGGTGCTGTTATCTGTCTCAGGAGGCTGCTCTGACAAAAAGCAAATACCAGCCTCTGTTTCTCCCCCTTTAAAATGGGAACAGTGATCCCTGCCCTTCCAGGTTGATTTAGGGATTAACTAAAATGAGTCAGCCCAGAACCCAACACAGAGTCATCTCAGTTGTACACACACATGGCAGGTGGTAAGGCACAGCCAACCTGCACCCAAGATGCAGGAGCCTCAGAGGTGGGGCTCTCAGCCCCGTAGAAAATCTCCACTAAGCAGCTGAACAACTCACTTCACCGCCCAGGCATGGGGAGGAGCGGCCTGCGGACATGTGAGACCCAGAGGAGAAGGTAAGCACATGGTAAGGTGTCCAGCTATGGGTGGGGTGGAGACCACCTGACCTCCACTGGGCACCTTGTATGTGCTGGGCCCTCTGCTAAGTGCATCACGGACTCTATCACATACATTCACCCACAGTTCACAGGCTACTGGAGGAATTGCAGGTGACACTGCTTTGTCCCACTGCCCCTGCGCTGTACCAATGACACCAGGGTACCTAGAGGCACGTAAATGTTTATTTATATATTTAATCCCAGCTGTGGTGCTCCTCCACACAGCAGAAGTGAATCTACACCACAAGGTGATAGGGAGAAATTGCCTTTTTAAAAAAATAGACTTTATTTTGAAATAATTTTAGATTTATAGAAAGGTTGCAAACATAGTACAGAGAGGTCCCCTTACCCAATTTCCCTCATTGTTAACCTCTTACATTACTACGGTACGTTTGTTCCTGCAAGAACATTACACTGGTACCATTACTATTAACTGACTCCACACTTTAATTGGATTTCACCTAATTTTCCAGTAACGACCTCTTCCTGTTCCAGGATCCAATCCAGGGTACTACATCGCACTTAGTCATCACACCTCCTCTGGTCTGTGACGGGAGAAACTGACTTTTTAACTGATGGTTTCATACGGGAGAGAGGAGAGGGCTTTTTTGCGGCTTCCTTCACTTTCACTTTCGCAATATCACTTCATAGAATCACCACGGGACGTGAGTTTTCTCAGGAAGCAGCCCAGTCCTGTTCTGGCTCCACCTTGATGCCCAGCCCAGTCTCCAGGCCCTGGACACCCTTTAGGGGAGCTCTCCCATCTCCTCTCCCTCCCTCGCTCCCTTTCCTTCCTGCAGGGATATTTAATTCTGCCCTGCTACTCTGTGCCCATCATTTAACATTGTCTTTAATTATGTCAATGGCTACTATTCTAAGAATTATAAAACACCTGAAATTTTAGTTTTTTCTTCACTCTCATCCTCCTGGGGCAGAAACTTTATGCTCTCATATGAGTGAACAGGGTAAATCCCCACTGCAATATTTCCTCACATTTGTCCCCCTTCCCCTATAGTTCCTGTCTGTTTTGGGAACACTGTGGTTCCAGGAAAGCCAACTTCAGAGGTGGAAATGTGACTAGGCTTGACCAATCCGTACATTCCATCCTTCTGCCATAGTGATTGGCTCAGGAGCAGCCTTGTGACCCAAGATGGTCCAATCAGAGTGAATCTCAGGCCTTCTCGCCTTCTCTCTTTCGCTGGGGTTGCCGGGAGGCAACCAGAGGATGTGGGAAGGCAGGAGCCATATTGTGGCTTCAAATGGTTGTTGAGGAATTTCAACTGGTTGAGGTAGACGCGTGAACCAATTCTGCTTTTTTCGTTTTTATTTTTTTCTCCCTAGTCATTCACTTTGCCCTTTCCTGTTTATTTAAATATCATAGGTAGAGTTTATATAACTTCTTGGTCTTATTCAATTATTAAAATAGACCAGTCTCTTTTAAAAGTTCAATCTCCTATCTCATTCATGGCAATCCTCCTACCTCGCCCAGGCTAGAACTGGGACTCGAGGGGCTTGGTGTGTGTGGGGGCATAGCATGCCAGTTACACACTCTGCTTTCTTCTGGCCACTCCCGGTGGTGGTGAGGAAGCTTGGCAAGGTCTCCCGCTGGCCCGACGTCTCTCTGTGGCGGAATGGGCTCCCTGGCCACGCTCTGGTTCTGTCTGCCCTTGGTGGCCTCCGTGACGTGGTGGTTTCCACAGAGGTGATAAATGTGTGGTTTTTGTCC